>JARYGA010019785.1:0-46334 GCA_030545235.1 Helianthus tuberosus | reverse complement strand
TACATCTGTTCGCTTATGACTTTCTTGTATCTTCTCCTCTCATGTACCAGATTTCGACACATAAAAAAATGTTAGACGCTTCCCAGGGCATAAAAAACACAGGTTAATTGGCGACAGCTCGCCATATTTAACATATAAAAAAACTATATATGTTAAATTTGGCGGGCTGCCGCCAATAACCTGTGTTTTGTATGCCATGTGTAGAGATGCGCCCATTTTCCCCCTAAAAAGCATAGAAAACTGATGAATTCAAGTACAAAAACTGATCAGACTCAAATAACAAACAAAAAACATTAGATGTGGTTTATAACGATACCTAGAGGTCAACCCCAGTGGATCTTGTGTTGAATAGAGAGAAAATCATCGATTCGGTGTCATTGAACCCTATCCAAACACTGTATAAATATTAAACAGATCAGACTCAAATAGCGAACAAAAACGTATGAAAATACAGATTTAGACTTCATATACCGTTCAGCTCGTCGACGTTGTTAGGGCTTCGCTCCACGACCTCTTGCTTCTGCTGCAACTCCTGCTCGCCTGCTAGGATAAGGTAAATCTTGAATGTCTTATATTTACACATTGGTCAATATGTGATTAGTGATTACAAAATCTCAATAAAATATTTTACTGAATCTTTTTAGTTGGTAATGAACTAATAATATTTATTTTCTATTAAAAAACCATTAATATGATTGCTCAAGTCAATAAACATAACTCTTGTCGCAAACATAAAGTTAACTAGATCCAAACACATATGTAGAAGTTATAAACATATCAGAGTCAAATAACAAACAAAAAACATTAGATGTGGTTTATAACGATACCTAGAGGTCAACCCCAGTGGATCTTGTGTCGAATAGAGAGAAAATCATCGATTTGGTGTCATTGAACCCTATCCAAACACTGTATAAATATTAGACAGATCAGACTCAAATAGCGAACAAAAACGTATGAAAAAACAGATTTAGACTTCATATACCGTTCAGCTCATCGACGTTGTTAGGGTTTCGCTCCACGACCTCTTGCTTCTGCTGCGTTTGCAAGCTTCTGCTACAGCTTCGACTTCTACTATGGCTGTTGCTTCTGCTGCAACTCCTGCTCGCCTGCGTTTGTACATCCATCAGTTGCTGATCTAATATGTCAAATAATAAGTTTATTCAAAAGGGTTATCATTTGATGCAAGTGCAAAGCTGTTTAGAGTTTTTACCTGATTCATTGTCGGTTTCGACTTGCGGCGGGTTGAATCGCCTAAGCTTTTCTATGCTTTTTAGGGGGAAAATGGGTGCTTCTCTCCACAGGGCATACAAAACACAGGTTATTGGTGGAAGCCTTCCAAATTTAACATATAAAGTTTTTTTATATGTTAAATATGGCGAGCTGCCGCCAATAACCTGTGTTTTGTATGCCCTGGGAGAGAAGCAACCATGTTCCCCCTAAAATGCAAAGAAAACATCAGGGTTTGCTTGAGTTGCTGGTAGTTTTCCCACTGCATTTAGAAACCATAAATAACAATCTAAACTTTATGAATTTAAGTACAAAAATTGATGAATTCAAGTACAAAAACTGAATTCAAGAACAAAAATTGAATCTAAGAACGTCTTCTATGAATCTAATAACAAAAACTGAATTTCACAGTTCATACCTTCTGCTGCGTTTGCAGGCTTCTGCTACGGCTTCGACTTCTACTATGGCACTTGCTTCTGCTGCAACTCCTGCTCGCCTGCTCGGATAAGGTAAATCTTGAATGTCTTATATTTACACATTGGTCAATATATGATTAGTGATTTCAAAATCTCAATAAAATATTTTACTGAATCTTTTTAGTTGGTAATGAACTAATAATATTTATTTTCTATTAAAAAACCATTAATATGATTGCTCAAGTCAATAAACATAACTCTTGTCGCAAACATAAAGTTAACCAGATCCAAACACATATGTAGAAGTTATAAACAGATCAGACTCAAATAACAAACAAAAAACATTAGATGTGGTTTATAACAATACCTAGAGGTCAACCCCAGTGGATCTTGTGTCGAATAGAGAGAAAATCATCGATTCGGTGTCATTGAACCCTATCCAAACACTGTATAAATATTAAACAGATCAGACTGAAATAGCGAACAAAAACATATGAAAATACAGATTTAGACTTCATATACCGTTTAGCTCGTCGACGTTGTTAGGGTTTCACTCCACGACCTCTTGCTTCTGCTGCAACTCCTGCTCGCCTGCTCGGATAAGGTAAATCTTGAATGTCTTATATTTACACATTGGTCAATATATGATTAGTGATTACAAAATCTCAATAAAATATTTTACTGAATCTTTTTAGTTGGTAATGAACTAATAATATTTATTTTCTATTAAAAAAACAGAAATTGACAATTGACATTTTCAGTCAGCATGTTTGACTTTTACAATGTCAATTATCAATTTCTGTTTTCTTATTCCAATTATTTGCAAAACTTTGAAAAAAAGTTTTCTTTAGCAGTAATTAGCAGGTACAGATTGGGAAAAAGAGCATAAAATTAATTAAAGTAGAAGCTAGAAATCAAGTAAAAACCCTCTCATTTAGGCACCAATAACTCGAATTGCTTTGAGAGCAGCCTCTTCAGCAGGCCTTCACATCAACATCTCCAGAGTAATATCCGTGAACCTACAAGTTGAAACACATACAAGGACAACAATCATATTAACTCATCAAAACCATCCAAATTTGGATAGAATCAATTGACAAAAGTATCAGTTATTAAAGTGAATAACTGAATGTCATGAACAGTTTACCTTTATCAATTTCCCAAAGTCAACAACATCCTCAGGTCTGGGCAATTAGAATTAGTTAGACCTGCTTAATAAAAAATAGAACCTTTGAGCCATTTAATAAAACTGACCCACGTTACTTATTTAATAACACTCGGGATTATGCCTCCGACAACCTCCCAACCAATACCAGCAATCTCTGGGGTTCAGCCTAGCAAATCTCTTTGTACCTGAACTCACATCCAATTCCCAAAAAACACAATTATCAACACAGTTATTTTCGAGAATAGAAACCATCATATGTGGATTAGAAAGAAAGTAGAAAGACAAACTAACCTTGACCGCTATTTGGTCTTCAACAGCACCATTGAATACCCTAGACGAACAAATTCGGTATTCAATATCTATTTAACAACAAAAAAGACGAACAAATAGAAGATTGTAATACAAATAGAAGATCTGTGTTGGTTTTGTATGAACAGGAAGGTCATCAACTCTCTCCAGTAAACAGCCAACATGATGCTCACAAAAACCGTAATTTTTCACCAAAAATATATACTCTCTCCGTAGATCCATTCATAAAACATTAAGAAAAACACAAAACCAACACAGATCTGACAAAGATGTTTAAAAAAACTTAAAAGATCTAAAATTTAATGTAGGATCGGGTTGCGACCCAAATGAGTCGTTCGGAAGAGCTCAAATCCGTTTCAGAGGCGGAAACAGAGAAACGGATGTCACAACAGCTTGATTCACACTTTAATCCTCTATTATATTGAATTTACAATGTTTACAATCAAAGGAAAAACCGGCAGCACCTCGGTATCAAATCTGGAAATCGTTACAAATGAAATACACACAACCCCTATTTATAATGATCCTGATTTCGCTCCAAATGAACTCTCTGATTTCGCTCCAAGTGATTTCGGGCGGAATCGCCTATTACATTTCGGGCAAAATCACCTTAAAGTCAAACTACAAAGTATAACAATCTGATATCGTGAATTATGCCATAATGTTTTGTCTTGTTGTGTAATGATGCAATTGATGATGTCATCTTGATGACGTCATCATTGTATAAGATGATGTCACACTCGTTCAGATCCGCAACGCAACTGAGACTCGATATAAGACGAAGTCGACAGATGAATGCACTAACAGACTCCCCCTCAGATGTTGACGAATCTTAAGTGTCGAGTCTTTTCAATCTTCAGTCTTAATCAGTCTTTGGACTTCCTTCATGATCTCTATATGGCTCTATCCTATCTCCAATTCTCTTTCAGGATCTCTGGCTCCAAGCTCTTGCATCTTCAGACTCTCTTTCTCTAACAGACTCCCCCTCAACTTGTACTGGGATCGTAGTCTGGCTTTCACAGGTTCAGGTATCGTAAACTGACTCACCTGCATATTCTCTACCCAAAACATAAGTTTCATAAAAGATAAGATATAACAAATTTAGAAACTTCGCTAATCACCTGAAGACACAACCCTGAATGCATCATTTTCAAGTATCAAACAAAAATGATTTATCATGTCAATTTCTGATGAACCACTTGAATATATATCATTTTTCATTTCAAACATCTTTAAACAAACTTTCCCAAACCTGTTCGTCATGTTCAGCACTCGGAATTTTGAAAATCAGCTTTTCAACATCAGTTGTCTAAAATCTTTTTGAATTTTTCAAAAATTTATGCTAAACCACACCGAAAATCTGTTTGGATTTTAGATATAAAAAAATGAAATGCAGTAAAGAAATATTTACAGACAATCTTTTTGTGAGTTTGCGTAAGAGGATCATATCAGTTTTTGAGACAAATCACCAACACCGTTAAGCTTTAATCATTTTAAGTTCTAAACGATTCACTTAGATTGTCAGTATACTGATCCACTTAAATTTTTACACAAAGTTCAACTGTTTCGAGATACGAGATTAATGTCTTAAGAACTTAAACTTATTTGAGTGTCCCACCTCAGAATATACTCCCGTATCCAGATCCCAATATTCAGTCTTACAGGTAAGTATGACACAAATGATATCTGTAGGGGAATAAATTATGATCGAAATCGTGAGAGCTCAGGTCAGAACTACCGTTCAGCAGAGAGATCACGAATCGACTTTTGGGTGTGTCCCCTTTAGAGGATCCTTTTTACAACAGCATTGCTAAGCAATTTTATTGTCTTATCATATATGCTGAGGGTGATGCTATGTTTCAAGCATTGCGGAAAGTATTAATCGAGGACTAGGTCAGAACTTCCATTCAGCAGAAGTCCAGGAATAATACCCCAGATATCACTTAGTATAAAGACCTAGTATATCAGAAAAAGGAATCTTTCAAACGAGATTTCGGGGGTTACCCATATATCCGAGAGATGTTACCAACGACATAAGCAAGTTTAAATTTAGGTTTATATCTGGTCACAATCTACTAAATGTGCAAAAACCTACTCACACATCCACAGTGAGATCGTTTATCACATTTGACTTTCCAATTCTTTAGCATGTTGTGATAGTCCACTGATGTACTATCATTTCCTCTCTTATACAACAAAACTCATTTTTGAATTTATCATGTTTTTGCCTTTTTCAAAATTTCTAATGTTTTCGGATTTTTTGAAAATTTTTACTCCCCCTAAAATGCAAACACATTTTAGGAAATTTGAAAACAATTTATACAATAAAGTGACAACTGATATCAAATCACTTCAAATCGCCATCCACTTGGCGTAAACAATCAGAACTCCCCCTTACAACAAACTATTTTCCCATTGTGATTTCAAAACAATTAAGTTTGTTTTAATCAAATGGTTTTTCCGGAAAATTAGATTTGTTGATTTTCAAACCATTTGTAGGTTTGGGGATAAGTTCCTCTTCTCAATGAAGTGAACCCCATATATTTGTTAACCACTTGTAATAATGGTCCAATCAAGTTCAACTTAATGACCTTGATTAACCACATTGTCAATGAAAACCTCTTTCAACCACTAACAGGTTTACTTATCAATCATAACCACTTGCACATCAAAATATAACAATTTAAATATACCACCTGTACTTTACCAACTGTACCACTTGCAAGATCATTTGCTAAGAACGATGCCGATTCCTGCTACACTCTTACCAACCTGGGAGCTCCGGCAAGTCAGAATTTTTTAGTTTGGAAAAACTTTCCCCCAAGGCTGACCATCCTTGGGAGATTCTGGAACACATATGTCCCACCAGCACTTTGATTTGTAGAATTCTTTAGCACCTTTCACTTTTCCTGCAACCATCTTTCCAAAAATATGTTTAACAGTTCCATTAAACACCTTTTCAGCATTAAATTCTTTCTTATCAGCAAAGAATTGATCTGAAATCTCAACCCTACCTTTTGATTTCAAATAATCTTTTGTCAATAACGGAAAATTTTCCTCGTTCATCTCAGGAACGGAATTATCAACCTTTTTCTCAACACATGACTCCTCTGATTTTATGGAATCAGATTCATTGTCAGAACTTCTTTCAGATTTTATTACACATTTTTGTTTTGTTAAATCAACTCTTCTTTTGTAAAATCGTTTGAACTTTCACCTTCCTCAGAAATAGAATTTTCAAACTTTTTAACATTTTTTACAGGTTGTTCTTTCTTATCAACATAAGTCTTTCTCAGAACAGATTTAGAAGAAACTCCCTGTTTTTGGTAGTTGGTCTTGGGGCAATTCCAAGCTATGTGTCCAACTTCTTGGCATTTGAAACAGATTCTTCTATCAACTCTTTGAGCAAACTTTGTCACATTCTTCTTCACTTCAGCAAGAAACTCTTGATTCGATTGTTTCCAGAACGGTTTCTTCTGTTCATTCTCTGAACTTCCTCCTGAAACAAATTTTGTTTTTGGTTTATAAGTTTTCTGATTTTTATAATTTTCTGAAGAATTGAAACCAAGACCTTTCTTTTTGAGATTACCATTATGGTTTGATTTCTTTCGATAACCTGAACCATAACCGTAACCCTTTTTCTTGTTCAATCTCTGTTGAACTCTTGAAGTGTAATTTTTAGGTTTTTCAACAAGATTTAAATCTTTTATTTCAGAAATATTAATTTCTGTTAATTTGAAAACCTGTTTGATCATTTCAGTTTTGACACTTCTTATTGGAAATTTCTCATCAGAATATAATTTGTCTGAATCATTCAAAGTATAAGCCACTTTGATTGGTCCATTATTCAAATTAGATTTTGATAGAAGGAATTCATTATCATAAACCCTTTTGACCGGCGAACTCGTACTCTTTTCTGATGAACTCGAACTTTCCGACTTAGACTCCTGTTTTGACTCTTCATCCGTATCCAACACCTGATCGACAACTTTCTTTATTAACTCGGACTCATGATCAGTGTCAGATGCTGTGAATGTAACATCAATATTGTCTGGTAATTCATCAATTATTTCAGACTTTAACTTGATGTTGACTGCCTTTTTTAGACGCTCCTCATTAGGATTCCTAGGAGAATAAGTTTCATGGATCGGGGGCGGACATCTGTTATACTTGACACTTGGTTTCTTACCAGTATCAGTATCTTCAATCTTTTTATCCATGAATGCTTCCAGACCTGCAACAGTAGGATAAACAGGATCAATCAAGTAATCACAAGTAGTATAACTCAACAGTAATCGTTTAATCCTTTCACTTTCGATCTTTTCAAGTTCCAGCTCCTTCTTCAGATTAGCACAATCTTCAATATAATTATTGATGACGCTTTGCTTTGTCATTAAAGTTGCACTCATTTTATCATTTGCATTTTCAATTTCTGAATTTGTCCTTTTCAGACCATCAACTGTTCTATTCAGCACATCATAAGATTCTTTAATGTACTTTACATCAGATAGTAAATCTTCTTTAATCTTTTCTAACTCAGCAATCTTCATATCTTTTTCCTCACAAGCTTTGCAAGATTCTTTACAATTCAGACAAGGTTTAATGATTTCGACTATCTTGTCAACCTCAACAACTTTCTCAACTTCTACGATCTTTTCTACTTCAACAATTTTCTCTACAATCTTTTCAACCACTGGTTCTTCAGATTCTATTTCAGCTTTCTGTTCCTCAGTTTCTTTTGTTAAGCTTTCTTCAACTTCTGCTTTCTCAGTTTCTACTTTTGCTTCCAACTCATGTTCTTCAATTTTCTGAATAAACTGTGCCAGATTCATGTTTTCATGTTTTCTCATATGTTTTACAATCAACAGATAAGTTCCCCATTTTTGCTGTGGTAATGTATCAGCAAGTTTATCAATCCATTCATCATTGTCTTTCTTAATGTTCAATCTTCCCATTTCCACGACTAAATGACAATATCTATCAATGGTCATCTTTGTTGTTTCGTGGTCAAAAGCTACAAACATGTCAAATGACTTCTTCAACAACTCCTTTTCCATGTTTCAAAGTCAAGGCTTCACAAACACAAACTTTCTTGTTTTTAAAAATACTGTTTTCAAACAAGCTGTATCACCTTATAAAACACCTGCAAACAATCAAACAAACGATCAGTTTAAACTAACTGAATACGTAAAAGTGTGTGTTGATGAAATCAATCTAAGACTCGTTGTCGAAGATTTGCGAACTCGTTTCAATGTTGTTTAAGTGAGATCACGGAATGAATGGGCTTGATCAATAGGATATGGATACAATTTGGCATTCACTAATTGAGCCGACGACTTGAAAAAACTCAATTCACTTCTGTTGAGCCGCACTTTAAAACTTGATCATATATTGATTGGGCCGAAAACAAT
Source organism: Helianthus tuberosus (assembly GCA_030545235.1). Taxonomy (NCBI): domain Eukaryota; kingdom Viridiplantae; phylum Streptophyta; class Magnoliopsida; order Asterales; family Asteraceae; genus Helianthus; species Helianthus tuberosus. The sequence goes on along the minus strand of JARYGA010019785.1, from coordinate 37,803 downwards.
TAAGTCTTGATCATATTGATTGGGCCGAGACTTTAAATGTTGATTGGGCCGATTCTTTACTCAAATGGGTCACTAATATTCTCGGTATGGAAAGACTCAATTTTTATAATGTGATCGACACCTTCTGACAATCAAGATACTGTTATTCAAAATGCATGTATATTCTTTAATAAAATCCGACAACTTTGATATCAAACTTTATATCATTGGGCCGCATTGAGACTCACATGGGTGACAATTGTTTAAATGTTTACTTAATTCTGACTGGGCCTTCAAATCCACTAAACCGGCCAACAACAGTCCTCGTTAAACTCAATTTGATTCTTCACATTCACTAAGTAAAAGCCCGACAAATTTTATCAAACCAGGCGATCTGAACTTCAATTTACAAGACCTGACATTCACATGGATAGACGATATTAAATTAAGCCAACAACCTTCACATGCTCTGAATGACTTTGTATAACCTAAACAATGAAACACATGATAACTGACAACTTTAACATATCTCGATGAAATTCACATGCACACATAAACCGATATATTCACAAAACCCGATGCACTTTCAAGCAGAATCAGATGATAAATTTTGGAGCGGAATCTCTGATTTAGTACTCTGGAGCGGAATCAGAAAATAATGTTGGAGCGGAATTAGAAGTATGGCAGTTTTGGAGCGGAATCAGAAAATAATGTTGGAGCGGAATCAGAAGTATGGCAGTTTTGGAGCGGAATCAAAAAATCTCTGGAGCGGAATCAACAATTTTAATATGTGACAGACAACTTGGAGCGGAATCACAAGAAATCCGTTCGAGCGGAATCACTTCGAACATCAATTTTACCCATTTTAAAGCTGTATTTAAGCGTGAAACTTTCAAGGATTTGTTATCTTGCACTTTTACATCATATATTTGAAATTTAGCCGATTTTAACCGTGAAATCTTGAATTTTTTAAAGAAAGTGTAGAAAAACAGAGATTTTCAAGCTGAATCGTATAGAACTCCTCGTCCTGAGCTCTGATACCACTTGTAGGATCGGGTTGCGACCCAAATGAGTCGTTCGGAAGAGCTCAAATCCGTTTCAGAGGCGGAAACAGAGAAACGGATGTCACAACAGCTTGATTCACACTTTAATCCTCTATTATATTGAATTTACAATGTTTACAATCAAAGGAAAAACCGGCAGCACCTCGGTATCAAATCTGGAAATCGTTACAATTGAAATACACACAACCCCTATTTATAATGATCCTGATTTCGCTCCAAATGAACTCTCTGATTTCGCTCCAAGTGATTTCGGGCGGAATCACCTATTACATTTCGGGCGAAATCACCTTAAAGTCAAACTACAAAGTATAACAATCTGATATCGTGAATTATGCCATAATGTTTTGTCTTGTTGTGTAATGATGCAATTGATGATGTCATCTTGATGACGTCATCATGGTATAAGATGATGTCACACTCGTTCAGATCCGCAACGCAACTGAGACTCGATATAAGACGAAGTCGACAGATGAATGCACTAACATTTAACAAATAAAAACGATAGATAGGGTAAAAAACGGTACCATTAAGGCTGAATCTGAAGGTTCTTGAACCAAGCCGCAGTGTTCTGTCTTTCACCTGTTCATCAGTCTTCATCTTCAACTGTATTCACATTTCTAGAAAACAAAAACCCTAATCAATACAAAAATATATACTCTCTCCATAGATCCATTCACAAAACATTAAGAAAAACACAAAACAAACACAGATCTGAAAGTACTATAACATAACTGACAAAGATGTTTATCCGTAGATCCATTCACAAAACATTAAGAAAAACACAAAACAAACACAGATCTGAAAGTACTATAACAGAACTGACAAAAATGTTTAAAAAAACTTAAAAGATCTAAAATTTAACAAACAAAAACGATAGATAGGGTAAAAAACGGTACCACTAACCGACTGTTGGAGTGGAGAAGGGGAGAAGAAGGTGACGGCGACGACAGGTTCCATGGATGAGCGGTGGAGGAGCGGTTACCCGGATCTAGGGTTTGTAGAGAGGTGGAGCGGCAGGATGGATAAAATGAAATTTGTGGTTTAGAATGAGTGATAGAATGTTTATATTGGATCCATCAAAGTAAAACGGGTCAAGTTGATCCGGCTAAAGATCCAAGCGGGTATCAGTATGTGTTGAAAAGGTTTTCAACACCTTTGTGCTTAATATGTTGTACAATGGGCTTCAAAGGCTTGTAAAGTGGCAAATGACCATTTCTATCCTTCCTATATGCTTTATAAAGTAGTATATATCTATATCTATACTACTTTAATAAGCATATATGAAGGACAAGATGGTAATTCAACAAGGTGTTGAAAAAACACTTAATGCACAATGTACAAGTCTTAAGGCACAAGAAAACACAAACAATTTACCCTTTACCCGGATCATCATCAACCGTCCATCTTTAACACTTTTTCACACGGATCACAATCTGGACGGCTGATATTCACCTCACACGGATCGCCATTTCCATTCCCTCCTCTCTCATAACTCACATCTCACAAACTTCAACTTTCTCCTCTCTTTCTCTCTCTTTCTCTCAGATTTAGATCTGGAGCGTTTGAACCACCGGTGGAGGAGATTAGGGTTCCGGCGTCCGTGATGAAAGATGTCTGGAGTGCTGATGGTTTGAGATGAAATCAGATGATGAACAACCGGATTTGAAGAAACCCTAACCGAAGGTTTCTTCCGGTCATCTCTGTTGTGGTTTCTTCCGGTCTTCCCTGATGTGGTAAGAATCGACACCTATAAAATCGTTTATTTTTCTGTTTTTTATGAATATATGGCTCCAAAAATCGGATTTCCCACTTCCTGGTGTTAGTCTTTCATGGAAATGGAAAGCATATTGAATTTCTTTGAAAAGGTAACCGGAACTACTGGATTTCTGGGAAAAAGTAAGCATTTCACTGATCATATTTTATGCTTTTATGTATGTGTTGACCAGTTGATTTATGGATATGTTTATGGAGCTTATGTCCGATTGTGATTTTTATTTTAGTTTAATTTTCTGATTTTTAAGAATCTTAGAACATGAAGACTAATTGATAGATTTGTTAGATGTCTGTTTGCATTATTTGATGGGATTGGTAAGTTTTTCGATGAGTTTATGAAGGATTTAGGTTTTATTGTAAAAAAAATTGGTGTATTGTTTTAAATTGAGTTTTTCCATGTACACGCATCCAAATCCACTTATTAGTTCTTAAACGAGTCTTACCTTTGCATAATATGTTTGTCGTTTATAGATGAGTTTGTGATGTCATCCTTTAATCGTGTGTTGTTTATAGAATCGGGAACTTCTTCAGATTCTGGACCGGATGAATCCAACAACCAGACATATGAGTTTGTAGGATTGTGTTCGCAAAATCCCTTGGGGGTGCAATCGGGTTTCGTGAACAATCAACAAGTATTGCAAATGGAATCCGGTTGGTACACTAGCCCGGAAGAAGCTGCTTGTGCTGCAAGTTCTTGTGCCTCTGATGTTTATTGGTTAGGGGTTCTTCTTTTCGAGGTATGTTTTTTGTTTAATTTATTATATTTATATATATGAAACATAAGTACATAACCATCTCATGTTGTAATTTAAAAGTTATATTGCACAAGTAGTTCAGTATAAGAAAAGAATGCAACCATGTGTAGCCTTAGACACCGCGTCTTTCCACCTCATTTCTTATTAAAGTGGTCTAAAGAAGTCTTGTTTTGCTTGTGGACTGTGGTTATTGCATCCCGAGCCTGCCAGCAGGCCGAAAATTGAGTGAGTTTTGTTAACCCTTTTTAGTTACTCTTTTGAACAACCCGTTTTGTGGTTATAAATTCTAATGTTGTAATGGTTATATGGTCTTATTTGTTATCAGTGAAGTGCTAAAAAGTGAATTCCTTATTGAACCGAGAGACGACTTAGTTGAACGTGAAGCGTTTATAGAGCTGAAAGAAAAGATCGAGGAGCAAGAGCTATTGCTGGAGTTTCTTCTAACTCTGCAACAACGAAAACAGGAGGCTGCAGCCAGCTTACGGAGGACTGTTGCGTTTGTATCTTTCGATTTGCAAGAAGTTTCAAAGTTACATATGTCTATCAGCAAACAACAAGTTGCAAAGTTACATATGTCTATCAGTTAAAAGTCAAAGCTGACTTAAAACAAGGTGATCTGTTGAATTCTTCAAGTTTGCAGGATGCGATAGATTCTCTCAAGGCGGGACAGGTATGTAATTTCTTGTAATGTCTGCTACATGGTTCTAATTTTGACATGCTTGTTATGTTCAATTTCTTACTAGGTAGAATACAAAAAAGTTGGTTAAACGGGGTACAGGTCAAATGGGTCAAAAGTGCCGGAATTGTAATTAAAGTTCATACGTCCTCCTCAAATTTTTTCATTTAAAAAATAAGTATTTATTGAAATAATATAATCTTTTGTTCATATATAACACACTATTATTACTAATAAAACTTCCTGTGGTAGTTGCAAATATATTGAGCAGGGTTTTGCTAAATTGTGCAAAGGGTCTGCTGATGATGCGGCTGCAGTCATCTTTTTAAAGCATAATGTGAGTTCTGTGCATTTGATATTCCTGTTTTTCTTATAAAACACTCAACAATGTTGTTTCATCACTATGCCCTGAGTTGACTTTTGATAGTCAAACTCAAACAATCTGCTTTCAAACTTCCAGATTATGTACACAAACTAATGGTCTTGTGATGCATGCTGTTGCAGGTGATTGATGAATATGATGAGCAATCAGATATAGCAGAACGACTTCGAATTAAGGTATCTTGATCCCAAAATTTATTGTATTATTTGTACAAAATTTGAGTTTATTTTGATATGCTATACAGGCAGTGCCTCTCTTTCATTTCTATAAAGATGGAATGCTATTGGAAGCTTTTCCTACCTGAGATAAAGAGCGGATTAAAGCGACTATAGAGAAGTACACAACACCTGCTCCTGCTGCGTCTCAAGACGCCTAGGGCATTCTGGTAATATGGCATTCTGGTGACCAATATCCGATATTTTATCGTATTGATACAATAGCTCAAACTGGTAATGCAGTCGCATTATCAGAATTGTCACTCAAATACATTCCACCTCTAAAGGTACGCTTTTGAACTCCAACAAATACAAAAAAAAATACAAAATATATACTTACTTTAATGGCATTCTTGTGAAAGCAGATTGGAGATAAATTAATGTTGAGAGTGAGGGTATCTGATACATCAGCTGCTCGCGTATACTTTAAACATTTCATCGTCAAGATCCCAAATGAAGAGGTAACTTACTTTTGCTTACCAAGATAATAAAATACATAAAAACCCTTCAAGGGTTTCTTTTTATTTGTTTGCTGTTGATTGTTATATGTTTTTTTGTTTTCTGGTGTAGCCCAGTTTGGAGGCGTGTGCAACCGTAGGTTGGCTTGACAAAAGTTATCGCTCGGTTCGTATTCCACCAGATGTAAGATCCAAAATTGTGCAATTTATTAGACATGTATCATATCAAAAAGGTTTGACACACATTTTTGAGGTATTTTACTGGATAGATATATTATTTTTCGATAAGGTGTAAGATTGTATATTATTATATTTATATATCAGTGTCTATACTCTGGTCCTTGAACTTAGCACTCTAGCTGAATTTTGTTACAACAGGGAGCATATTTTTTAGAAATTTTCATAAGGGGCGGGTTCTTTTTTCCTTCACACCGGAGTTAACGATTGGTCTGAAAACTGTTTATAATTCGGTATCAAACAAGACCGAACCATTCACTTGATCTTTATAATATAACAATACCAATAATTCGTTATAATGTTTACACAGTCGTAGATGTTATTTTCTTGAGTAAATTTATTTTTTCATACTTAAAGTTGTATTTTCATACTTGTAATATAACAATACCAATAATTCGTTATAATTCATGTTCCTTGAAATAAGTTATGGGTCAGCCTTATGTCCTTATCCAGTTATCCGTCTGAGAAGTTACATTTTCAAGGCCCAATAAGCCCAAGTAGTAAAATCCAAATGATAGAAAATTGTGGTTACCGTTTGGAACTTTTTGGTTCAATTAATTTCTATTTAATTTCAATTGTGGTTACCACCTGGAACTGCCGCCGTTGGTTCGAATCGCCTTCTTTCACTGTTTGACACAACGCCGCTGGCAACTATCCATTATTCGAGGTATTAATTCTGATCTGGTTCATCACATATGTTCTATAGGCCTACGTTTGTTTCCAGCGACTACTCAATCTAATATTGGTTTACAAAAGATGAACATACATACTATATGTTTCAAGAAAAAAATAGAGTTTTGTTTGTTCGTTTTTTCTGTTACTGTGTATATCGAGACATGATTTGTGTGTGTTAATGATTAGTATCCATTGTCATCGTTGTTGTTGCGAAGTCGCTCATGGACGCGAACTACAAAGCGGCGTTGCGTAGAGTCCTTCAACAATCGACGCGTTCTAAATCATTTGTTTTGGATTCGTCTCGCCCACCAATTAAGGTAACCTATATGACCACCATTTGTTGATTTATTATGAAAAATGAACACCGTATACATGTAAATTGTATTATATGTAAATTATACTGGAACATTAAGTTTTGAATTATTAATGTGCCAAATGTAATTACATAATTATTAATGTGCCAAATGTAATTACATAAAACGTGTCATTTCTATACCATTTTTAATTATTAATGTGCCAAATGTAATTACATAAAACGTGTCATTTCTGTACCATTTTTAATAATTATTAATGTGCCAAATGTAATTACATAAAACTATCATAATGTTTCCTTACTGGTTGGAGTTTTAACTATGTGAGGCTATTTCTGCAGCTAACAAGACTAAAGTCTCCCGCAATGTGAACATTGATAAGCTTCAAGCTGGTTATAGACCCTAATGGTTTATGCTCTTCAGTTTCTATGTATTTTTTTCCAATTTCATGTATATAGATTCGTTTTTGGTTCAATTTCATATTCACAGGCTAATAATGGAGGTACATCGGAGAAATCGACGTATCGGGAACCGTCACAACCGCCTGTTGTGGAGAATTTCAAAGACTTGAGCTTGCCGACTGCCAGTATCCGCCGGAATATGCGGCTCGAAGTTGTAATCGGAAAGAAAGCGAGTTGTGTGGGTGACTGTCCACAAAGAGTCCCAAATCAAACAACCAATACATTTGGGAAGCATCGGCTGAGAGTAGCTTGTATGTGATAAAAGAAGAAACTGGCACCAGAAAGTAGCTTAGTCAGGTGACAGAAATAACACTTTATTTGAAGGTAGTTAATATGTTAATCATATAATGTCTCCGTATTTTTGTATAAGTTATAACATAAAGCTCTTGCGATAATTAATTTATATTTGGACGAAAGTCGCAAAACTGGCCAAACCACATGGACGTAAATGGCATTTTACTCTTTTTTTCAGTTAAGAACAAGCTTTGAAAGACCTATTTACCATAATTCAAGGAAGGTTGACCTTTTTTCATATTTGTAGGTTTATCTATTTATTTCCTCGCATCGAGTTGCTGGCTGCCTTGTTACAGAGCCAATTAAAAAGGCGTATCGGTTAATCTCAAACTCGCATCGAGTTGCTGGCTGCCTTTATGTTGTTGCTGGTGTTATAAAATGGATGGCTCAGCCAGGGTATCTCGGTTTAGGAAGGTTTAGAAGACTACTGCGATTCTTTGTCGAGTTATTTGGCTGTTGCTGATGAACATAAATCCCATACGCAGTAGGGGATTTTTGGGCATTTTGGGTTGGGACAGGTTAGCTCAAAAATATCTCCGACTGCTTGTGATTTACAATCTGGTGCACCTGGTAACTGCAAAGTGTAGAGCATTAGTGTATAGTCCAGTTGATGCTACTATTTTGACGCTGATGTACCTGGGTCTTGGTTCAAATTATCGCTTATTCAGGTTGCGAGTCAAGAACTGGATGCATCAATATCTGGGTATATATTCTGCTTATATTGTGCAGATCTGCTACTATTGTATCTATTTTTTGCTGGAAAAAAAGGATCACTGGAACCGAAAGGCTGGCTCGATGATGACTGACCCAATACAGCGAGTTCCAGATCTTTATAAAGACCGTGGAGGCCCACCTATGGTTTCTTGCGAGAAGTATTGGACGCGTTTTACTGAAGGCGCTAAAACGTGGTCAGCTACTCTTGGTCGTCTCATTTTGGGAGGGGTTTCCATATACACCCCACGTTGGGAAACTAGGAGAATTTATAACTTTTGTAATTGTGATAGGTTAGATGAGTATACGTGTAATACTCAAAGCAATGTTCGGTTCTTTTGTTCCCCTAGACGTGGTTGTATGGTTTCCTATTTTTGGTCCCCAAAGCATGTTTTGGGGATGTTACGGGGGAATGCCCCCTTGATTGTGTAATTTTTTCCTTGTGTGTTATGTAGTTTGCAGGGCGATGCCCTTTATCCAAAAAAAAAAAAAGTTGGGTTGGCTTGACCCACGCTTTTTGTCCAGAATTTATTTTTTCGCAAGCAATTATTGTGTCAAATACAAAAGAAATATTGTTCTGTGATTTTTTTTGGTTTAAATAAAATGATTTAAGAGGTTTAATGTTTTTTTTTTCATTCTGTTTGACCCGTTTACCTGTATGTTCTATAAAATGATTTAGGAGGTTTACAACATTTAGTAATGCTTAGTATCTTGCAACTCGTGTAATAGTTAAAGCTTGAATCTTTTTAAAAATGTAGGAAAAGTTTCTGCTCGGATTTGATCCTTGAACACAAGCAGTTAGCATTCTCTCAGCCAACGAACGCAGGGAAGTTATTAGCAAACAGTTACACCAACACAAGATCTTTCTTGGTCTACTACACAACAAGTTTGTTGTAAGCCATTTACATACCAAATCTTGAATTCATTACTTGCAAGTTATATCAAGAAACAGTCTTTTTTAAGGAAGTATGTTTACAACATCGTAAAGCTCTAACACCTTTTCTTTACCTGATCAAATTACAAGAAAAAACGATGTATGTATATATGTATATAACGGCCCCGTGTACGACTACAAACGCAGCAGCAAACGACTACGTTTTTATACCCGTTTGCTGATGCGTTTGCAGCCGTAAACGCGCCGTTAAACGGCTGCGTTTTTGCACCCGTTTGCTGCCGATTTTGCAGCCGTTTAACGGCGCGTTTACGGCTGCAAACGCAGCAGCAAACGGGTGTAAAAACGCAACCGTTTGCTGCCGCGTTTGCAACTGTTTAACGGCGCGTTTACGGCTGCAAACGCAGCAGCAAACGGCTGCGTTTTTACACCCGTTTGTTGCTGCGTTTGCAACCGTAAACGCGCCGTTAAACGGCTGCAAACGGCTGCGTTTTGGCACCCGTTTGCTGCCGCGTTTGCAGCCGTTTAACGGCGCGTTTACGCTTGCAAATGCAACAACAAACGGTTGTAAAAACACAGCCGTTTGCTCTCGCGTTTGCATCCATTTAACGCCACATCGGAACTACATAGCCCTAAACTCACCAACCTAAGTGATATGCTTCCCGCCGCATCGCGCAGGTAAACGACTAGTATATATATATATATATATAGTGTGAGGTTCATTGGGGAACACTAAAAAAATGGGGAACAATGGGGAACCGACTCAAACGAACTCCGATTGAACTCATTCCAGCGGCGTTGGAACCGGCTCGTCGAACCATAACTAGGATGTTTTAACCCTAAACCCTAAATCATGACCCCTAAACCCTAAATATATTAGGGTTTGGCTTTTAGGGTTTAACTTTAGGGTTTAGATTTAGGGTTCAGCTTTAGGGTTTAGGGTTTAGCTTTAGGGTTTAGAGTTTAGCTTTAGTGTTTAGCTTTTGGGTTTAGCTTTAGGTTTAGCCTTTAGGGTTTAGCTTCTAGGGTTTAAAGTTTAGATTTTACGGTTTAGCTTAGGTTTTAGCCTTACTTTTTAGCTTTAGGGTTTAGAGTTTAGGACTTAGGATTTAGGGTTTAGGGTTAAGAGATCTTAGTTAGGGTTCGATGAGCCGGTTCCAACGCCGCTGGAATGAGTCCAATCGGAGTTCGTTTGAGTCGGTTCCCCGCTGTTCCCAACTTTTTTAGTGTTCCCCAATGAACCTTCCCCTATATATATATATAAGACACAAATTCACTCACCTAAAACGAAAGAATTAGGGTTAACTATATGAACTAATGTGTGTGACTAATAGGTTTCCTTAACTAAGCATGCGTTCTTTTGTATATTTTTCTTTAAAAATTGACTTGTTGTCGGAAAACTCTATTCTAAAACCTATAGCCCTCGTCAAAACAGTCAAGATGCATATATTATACGTAAACCAAATTGATGCGACATGAACTTTGATATTGTTTGAAACTTTATATATAACATGGAAGTTACTCCATCTGTAACGGTCCAACATGGAAATGTTAGAAATATTCTGAATCATTTATGAACATCACAACAAAATAGATTAAAACATTTATGAATCCTACGTAAATAAGGAGCTGTGTGGCAGCTACAAAATGAGAGTTTGATAACGATATACAAACAAAAACTAGTCCCTATAAAATGGCAGAACAAGTGCTACATGTGTGTCAAACATTGTGTTGATGATGCTTTTTTTTTTTTTTTTTGAAAAGTAAACTTCATTAACCAACCACCGACCCAAAGCGGGCTGACAAAAAACAACAACAAATTACATAAAATCAAATGAACACCACTCTCTCCACTCGATACCTTTAGATTTCGATCTATTCGAGTACCAAAGAAAGCCTAACGACTTGACCTCACTAACAATTGTATCAATCTTAATAGGAATTCTAGAAAACACCAAGTTATTTCTCGCACGCCACAAGCTCCAGCGCACTGTAATGACAATTCCGTGGATAATTTCCTTTTTCTTCTCCGACCCAGGGATGACCTTATGAATCTCGAGAAGGTTGATAATCGAAAAGGCGAAAATATTTGGGACTTTACACAATGAGCTCACTCCATTCCATACATTGGCCGCGACAATACAAGCACAAAACAAGTGCTCAGCTTATTCGTCATCAGAGCTGCAGACCGGACACAACAATTTACCGAGAAAAACGTTTCTTTTCCTTAATGCTACACCCACTAGAATCCTTTCCATCTCCGATCTCCACGCGTGTATATTACATTTGTCCGGGACCCATTTGCTCCACTCCATTATAAACCTATTATTTGTCTCTGAAACCGGGTACAACAACTTTTTAACGCTTTTAGCAGAAAACAAACCTTCCTGATCTGCAGCCTATCTCCATCTATCTGCTGCGGTTGAGATCTGAACCGAATTCAGCAACAGACGAAGCCGCTGAAAGTCTTCTGCAACGACCTGATCAGTCAATGGCAACCTCCAACTCCATTCATAAGATAAAACATCATTATTGCTTTTAATTATGTCCGAAACTTTACATCGTTTGTCCGAGTCCAACCGAAACAAAGCCGGGTAAGTCAGCTTGAGCGGCTCGTTGTTAACCCACGTGTCAAGCCAAAAAGAAATATTATTCCCATTACCGACTTCTCCTTTCAAAAAATTCCGAAGAGGAACTCCTTTCGCTTTAATGTTAATAAATACCTTCGCTATGTTGCTCCAAACTCCTTTCGCTTTGTGTTGATGATGCTTGTAATCCATGTAAGATTAAATATTTATTTATTTATATTTAATCTAGTAGCCATCATTATCATTTATATAATATAGATCAAAATATATTAATAACCTATTAATAATTAGTTGGTAATTGTTGATGGACCATATTACCCTTATTAACTAATTAGGTTTCCTCTTGGGTGTATATATAAGGAGATTATTAGAGAGGTAAAAGGTTAGACACATAACCTAACAACATAACATCAATTTTCGTCTCTCTCTCTCCCTAACCGAAACCTCCCTAATTTCGGTTTCATCACCATCATCACCTTACACCCTAAGGAGGAACCGGATCACCCTGACAAAGATGTCGAACACCATGGCTGGATCTCTGACTGGATTCTCTACTGATGCAATCAAAGGTATGTTATTTTATGTTTTCCATTTAGTTTAAACAGAACTGATCAACATGTGGTATCAGAGCATATGTTGATAAATCAGTTCTGATTTTGTATCCATTATTCTGGGATCAAAAAAAAAAATCTGGAAAAACGAAATTTTTAAGCCTTAAAAGTTCATGGCTGTTTCGGTTTTACTTGTGCCGAAATCAATGTTTTTTAATAAATGGGTGCATAATCATGTTACCCGAAATCATAAAGAGCAAACTAATATCCGAAATCTGTTAACAAAAGTATAAAATTTAAGGTTTCGGATCCCAGATTATGTTTTTAATTTTCTTAGGGTTCATCAATTGTTCTTAATAAAACTCGAAAATTCCCTAAGATTTGGAATATAATTTTGGATTAGTGGGTGTTTTACTGTTTTTGATCTAAGTTTTATCTACTAAAATTTTCGAAAACTGTTAAAAGGATAATCAGTTATTATTTTCGAAATCTTTAGATAAGTATAGATCAGAAATAAAATAGAAACACTATCCCACAATCCCTTAAAAATCGAGTTTCTGTTATTATCACAAAACAGCGATTAACAGTAGGTTCGAGACCAAGGTTGCGACTCGCAACCACACTCATCACAACTCGAAACTAAGGTTGCGACTCGCAACCATGACCATCACAACTCGAGACTGAGATTGCGACTCGTAACCACGACTCGCAACCACGACTCGCAACCACGACTCGCAACCATAACCATCACAACTCGAAACTAAGATTGTGACTCGCAACCATAATCATCACAACTCGAGACTAAGGTTGCGACTCGAGACTAAGATTGCGACTCGAGACTAAGATTGCGACTCGAGACTAAGATTGCGACTCGAGACCATAATCATCATAACTCGAGAACTGACTCGAGACCTCATTACCTTAAGCTGTTTAATGTGACCTAATCATCATAACTCGAGAACTGACTCGCTGCCCCCCGCACCCCCCAGCGAACTCACCGCGGAGTTCGATCCGCGCTAACAGGTGGTTTGCTATTAAATACTTGGTTTTGTTTATACTTAAATAATTAATAAGGATCAAATAATTTTTACAAAACCAAAATAGCTTAACTTGAATGAGCTTCTGATGTATTAATTCTGGCCAAAGCTGATTTAATATATCTATTTATTGTTCCAGTATTATAAAAGCTATGTTAAGTATGCATTACAAACGTGAAATGTCTTAATTCTGGCCAAAGCTGATTTAATTCATTTATGTTTAGCATGCTTGACAAGTGCATAACTAAAGTGATTGTCTCATTTCTGGCCAAAGCTGATTTGTCACGATTACTTTGCACACATACTTAAATGATTACACTTCTGGCCAAAGCTGATTTGTCTTTGTTTAAGTAGAATTTTACTAAGTCTATTATTTTGATGTTAGTAATAGACATATCACAATCTCTTCACATAATGATCCTTATATTAATGATCCTTAATTAATTTTATGATCATTTCGTCTGTCTTAATTTTAGTACCCATAATTTTTACTCACTATAATTTACTTCTACATATATCTCATCCACTTTAATTCCTAAACCTAAAATGTTTGCTTTATTTAAAGTTTCTATTAGAATTAGCTCTTAAATTAAATCCTTGATTATTTCTTAAGACACGATAATCCTATTGCTCTCTTCTGATAAAGATTATAAAGAAGAAAATTAGAGCATGATGATTAGGACAAATCGAACATGATGTCTCTTATAATAATCAAGAACTCTCTAACATAATGCTATCACTAAAGTTATTTCAGATTAAGTCTTTCCTAAGGCTAATCTCTTATATATGGAATAATCACTAGAACTCCTAAGATGCATGTCTTCTTTTAAAATTCTAAGCTATAAAGTTAAGTGGTATATGTGAATACATTATAATGTACAAAACCATGACCCATAAAGTTAAGGGCTTACGCATGGAAATAAGTACATTTTCCAGTACATTACATATTAAGATTTTCACTTGTACAATTTGATGCCTTATAAATCAACTATAACACTCAAAAATACCAAAGTATAATGAGTGTGTTGATAAGCAACATATGTACAAAGAAATAAATGTTTGCAGCTGGAAAATAAGTTGTTACTCACCTTACAACCACTTAAAACCTTAAAAGAGGATTGTTCTAAAGTCCATAGACAAATTACAACTGTAAATTCCACCTCTAAGGTTCTTCAAGGGAAAATCTCACTGCATCATTATGTCATTAGACTAGACATAAGCAACGAGACTATCCATTATTCAAAAGAACAGTTGGATGAATTAATTAGATAGTCACTTATTAAAGATATTTAAGTCTACTAATTATAATATTCCAATTCACACATGATTAGTTGACTCTAGTTCCATACGTTTCCTTACCAGAATTCGACAAATAACTAACACGAGAGTTAGTGACAAAATTAAATGTTAAGGCTATAAGAACTATAATAGGCAGTCTTCTAACAAAGCTATTCGATACCTTACAAATTCTGAAAATTAATCAGAATATTGTATCATAACTAAGCAATGTTATGAAGGTTGTGAGGTTTGCATAGTCAACATAAAGTCACACTTACCTTAAACTCTCATTTTATTTGTTCTAAACATCTGGATTGAAACATTATTAAGATAAAACTAGATGATACCTTACACTTTCACAACTTTTGTCATCATGAAAATGAGAATTTGACAAAAGGAAAATGAGACTTATAAATTTCATTCATTATAACCAAAATTCATGAGAAATCATGACATGGTTAATGAGGATGATTTCTTATCTAATCTCATTCTAAGTGATTTTAAATCATGACGTTGTAGCCCTAAATATTACTTGGCTTAAGGAATAAGTATGGGTCCATCATAAGTCATTCATTGACATTCATGGAACTTATTTCAATTGGAATATTCAGACATAATTCATTTATCATTTAAAAGACTATCAACTTGTATCTAAAATTTTGTCGCATATGGCCCATGGTCTTAAAGAAATCTACTCATATATGTGATTAACATGATTTCTATTAAATATGTCCCTAAGTTTTATG
This sequence comes from Helianthus tuberosus, assembly GCA_030545235.1. Lineage (NCBI taxonomy): Eukaryota > Viridiplantae > Streptophyta > Magnoliopsida > Asterales > Asteraceae > Helianthus > Helianthus tuberosus. Next base: position 22,720 of record JARYGA010019785.1, on the reverse strand, counting down.
ACATTTGGACATTAAGGAAATCAAGTCAGTCTAACATATATATATATGATAGGTTCCCACGTCACATACCTAATTGAAACTTCTCTTGTAGCATTCTAGAGATATTAAAAGATCAGTGGGAGCATTAAGTGTTTTAGAACATCTTGCAATAGTTGCAAGAGGTGGGGGAGTGAAAATTTCACATTACCTCAATTTGCACCTCTTGTACAAGACACCGCTCCATCACGACACTGTTCCATCAATACTTGTCTCCTTAAAATCTAATGCTACTATTACAAAAGTTTCATTGTTGCTTAATTGTGGGCACACTTAGATTTCTTATCCAATCTAACATAATCCTCAAGGAGAGAAACTACAATGACTAACGTCACTAATATGTTTTCTCTATTATATGTTTTCTCTATTAGAATTTGTTTGGTCGTTAAATATTGACCCTAAGCATGCTGAGTTCCTAAAATTTTCTAAGGTCAGTGGGAGCAGTCAAAGTCCTTATCATGACTTGCAAGGAATACAAGAGGCGGGGGGAAGAGTGCCATTAAATTTCACTCCGAATTTAACTCCGATTACACCTCTTGTACACCATACTGCACCAACTCTTACAAACTTAGAATCCTGAAAATGATAGCAACCTAACCAAGAGTTAATCCATAAAACTGAAACTTCTAACAAACCCAATAATCAACTAAGGAGGTCATCTAGGTTTAAAAACCTATTAACTTTGATGATTACATAACCTCCCTAATTGAAGTTGAAATGGATTTTGGAAAAGTTCACTGATCCTATCTCTTCTAATTAAGCCATTAGTGTCAATCAATCTTCTAAATGGAATAAAATTGTTTTCTAGTAAAACTGTTTTATGTGTTCGCATAACGTTTGGGATTTGATTGAATTACTTAAGAGTATTCATAACTAAACCAAATCCTAATATATAAACGTTAAGACACAAAGAAGCATGATTGATTGTCAAAGGTTGTACTCAGGAAGAGATAAATTATTAAAGAATCTTTATTACATATCTAACAAAAGATTTCTTTTAGGATCATCACTGTTCTAGTAGCTTATAATAATTTTGAGCTACATTACATGAACATTAATACAACTTTCCCTAACAACTGGCTGACATATTTACATGTTCATAAAACAACCTGAAAGTTCTAAACTTAAGGTTAAAGAACACTTTATTTGTAAGCGAATAAAATCCATGTATGGGTTAATGCAAACATCATAATGTGATGAAATCTTAACGCAATTATTTTCATCAACAACCAAGTGGAATAATGTACCTACCTCAAGATGAGTGGGAGCAACTAAGATAAACTTGTCTATATAGATGATATTCTTTTGACAAGTAGATGTTACATAAGTCAAAGTATTGTTAACACAAACTTTGATATAATAGATCTCAAAGATATCTCTTACATAAAAGATATCATAACATGTTGAGATAGACCAAATGGAACATTACTTCCGTTCCATAAGTTTAACATTAAATTGGTCCTTACATATGTAACAAACAATACTGCTCTCCTTTAGAGGATAATAGGATAAATGAGATTATTTCTTACGCTTCATTAATTAGAAGCCTTATGTAAGTTTAAGTCTATACTCGTTTAGATATTACTCACATTGCAACACACTAGATATGTCTAGATTAATGTGAAGCATTTAATAGAGTATTACAATATCTTTAAAAGAAACGAGAGACTATAATTTAAAGAAGAAGTGAGAACTCAAACCGGATTATTACTCTAACTTTGTAATGTTCAAAGATGACAAAATGTAATTTTGGGTATATCTTTATGTCAGCAGACAAAACCTATCTCATGGAGGAGTCATAATGGACTGATATCAACAACCTAAGTTATAAGGACATAATATATTGTTGATCACAAAGCAATAGTTACTAAATGTTGTTGGAAATTTATCAGTGGACTCATAAGTTTATTAACTCCATATAATTAATATATTGAAGACTTGTTGTGATAAAGTCAGCTACCATGTCTCCTTGAACAGTAACAGTTCGAGAGGTGCTGCATTAAATTTCGATACGCAATTAATAATTCGTTTATGAGCGAATTGAGGAAACTAAATATTTGTATCGAATACATTCATGATATGCTTAAGGATCCTATAACTAAAGGTCTATTACCCATAAGTCTTATTAAGAGTGCACATAAAAGAGAAGGGTTTTAATTGATGACCATGTACAACTGCATATCGTACTATGAATGACTAACTATTAATTTTCCTCATCAGTTTGATTTTGTATGTCTCTTACATATGTTCTGCCGGTGTAATGACATATAGACAACTATAAATACAAATCAAACGTTAAAGGGCTTACATATTTTGATCATAACTGTTAGGTTTTAAATTAAGGCTATAGTATGACTAATGGGGGTCCTGAGTCGCATAATGATTCAAAGGCTGTATTTCTCTGCTATAGTACTTGTTTAAGGCTAAAATGAGTATTAACTTCTGATCAGACTAATCTAATACTCATGATAAATGATTATTCGGCTAAGTGGGAGAATGTAAGATTAAATATTTATTTATTTATATTTAATCTAGTAGCCATCATTATCATTTATATAATATAGATCAAAATATATTAATAACCTATTAATAATTAGTTGGTAATTGTTGATGGACCATATTACCCTTATTAACTAATTAGGTTTCCTCTTGGATGTATATATAAGGAGATTATTAGAGAGGTAAAAGGTTAGACACATAACCTAACAACATAACATCAATTTTCGTCTCTCTCTCTCCCTAACCGAAACCTCCCTAATTTCGGTTTCATCACCATCATCACCTTACACCCTAAGGAGGAACCGGATCACCCTGACAAAGATGTCGAACACCATGGCTGGATCTCTGACTGGATTCTCTACTGATGCAATCAAAGGTATGTTATTTTATGTTTTCCATTTAGTTTAAACAGAACTGATCAACAATCCATGGATCATCATTTGTTGAAAACCAGTGTTTTCTCGAGAAAAGTTTGTTGGGTAATCTTGATGGGTCAAATGGGTATGGATCAACCCATGAAGTAACGGGTCACTAGCCTAGTGGGTTTAAAGTTTGACCGAGTTTGAGGGATAGGAACGTTGGATAGTGGCTTAAATTTAGGAGCATGTGGGTCTAGTTTGTTTGTTTTTAGTTGAATATTTCTTTGAGTACGTTGCATGTATGTATGCCTATTTAAGGCTTCATAAAGTTGATTAATAAAGTATCATCTTTCTTGTGCAGTGCCTTTTCCTTTCATATTTGAAAGTTCAACACATACGTGAGTGTATTGAGTGTGTGTTGTGAGTGTGGAGTGGGGCCTGAACCAACATTTGGTATCAGAGCTTGGTGGTGAAGAGCTTGCCGGTTTGAGAGTCAGTGGCGGTGAAAAAGGGAAGCAACCCTTAGGGCTCAGATCGAAAAAAGGCAAGAAAAGAGGCTGACAGATCAGGTCAGCGCCACAAGAAAGACAAAGACCGAAGACCGTGACCGCTGCCGGAAATAAAGTTCCTGTGAGAAACAAAGAAGACCGCTATAGACCGACAAGCCGCAAAAGACCGAACGGCGTGACCAAGACCGTAGGTTTGACCATGACCGAAGGTTCACACCAAGATAGACCGAGAAAGATCGTAGACCGAAAGAAGCTTTTATCGATAGAAACCTTAGACCGAATGACCGAAAGAAAGACCGTGAGTTCACATTAGACCGAGTCGTGAACCGAAGACCGAAAGTGTTCACGTTAGAATGAGAAAGACCGAACCTGTGTGGTTCATGTAGAAGGAGGAAGACTGGATCATAGAGATTCAGATAGAAAGTGAAACGGATCAAGATCATCAAGATTACGGGGGTGAATGTTGGGTAATCTTGATGGGTCAAATGGGTATGGATCAACCCATGGAGTAACGGGTCACTAGCCAAGTGGGTTTATGGTTTGACCGAGTTTGAGGGATAGGAACGTTGGATAGTGGCTTAAATTTAGGAGCATGTGGGTCTAGTTTGTTTGTTTTTAGTTGAATATTTCTTTGAGTACGTTGCATGTATGTATGCCTATTTAAGGCTTCATAAAGTTGATTAATAAAGTTTCATTTTTCTTGTGCAGTGCCTTTTCCTTTCATATTTGAAAGTTCAACACATACGTTAGTGTATTGAGTGTGTGTTGTGAGTGTGGAGTGGGGCCTGAACCAACAAAGTTAAAACAGCAACCACTTGGATATCCACTTATATCTCTCTTTCTACTTACCATCCTTATTATTTATTTATTTATTATTTATTTTGAACACATGAAGCCAAACAGCAACCACTTGCTTATCCACTTATCATTCTATCCAATAATCCACCACAAACACTCTTACTGCTGTCACGCGCATACGAAAAAGTATATATACTTCACCGTTTAGATATTTCACACTTAAAACTAAACCAAAACAATTCACTCACAACTAGCAACCACTTGCTTATCCACTTATCATTCTATCCTTCTACATCGTTTAGATATTTCACACTTAAAACTAAACCTCTTCAGCTTCCGAATGTAGCAGCAGCACCGGAGAACTAATGCTGTCTTCGTGAACCCCGAAGAAGAGAGCCGGAAGGAAGAAGTTCAAGGAGACTCGACACCCGGTTTACCGAGGAGTGAGGAGAAGAAATCCCGGCAAGTGGGTGTGTGAAGTGAGAGAACCAAATAATCAATCAAGAGTGTGGCTGGGGACATACCTGACAGCAGAAATGGCGGCCCAGGCACACGATGTGGCGGTTTTGGCCTTGAGGGGGCGGTCGGCTTGTTTAAATTTTCCTGACTCAGTTTGGCAGCTGCATGTACCGGAGGTAAAGGATATACAAAAGGAAGATGCCATGGAGTTGTTTAGACAGACGGAGGATGCGGTGGGAACGAATGAATTGCCGGAAGTAGTGGTCTACGCCGATGTGGAGGAGATGTTTGGAACGCCTGGATATATTGCAAGCATGGCTGAGGGACTCATGGTACCGCCACCTCAGATGGTGGGGTTTGCTAATTTTGTGGATGATGATGATTTTTGTGTTGACATGTCTTTATGGAGTTTTTAGGGTTTTATGTAGTTTCTCTTAGTAAGATAGATTTTTATGGGGATGGCCATATCATGTATTAAAGTCGATTCAAATATAAACCATATATTCTATTTAACATCAAAATTTTGAACGATTGGTGATCAATGTTGATTATATCTATAAACATGAATTATAGAACTTAATCATGTTTATTCAATCATAATGTAAATATAGATTCCAAGTTAGAGATTACTTGTAGGGATGATTATCTTTGAGGATAATGATGAAGCCATAATTCCCGTTATGATACCTTTTGTTGATCGATCACACTAAAGAGAATTTTTAGTATTGGTGTTCTTGGTTAGTTTTTGATCACTTATAACCAATATATAAAGATCAATGAATAAAGGTCATGAATAGTGATACCTTATAAAAATTCTATGTATTCTCTATTAACGGTACCTAAAGGGAAATCATAATTGTCCCTTGAACTAATCATAATATTGGTGCAACATCCGGACGAATGGGTGTTTTGAAACCAACTTGAGCGCCAAGGTGCTTAAGCAAAGATGAAAGAGCTGTGTGGTTTCTGTTTGTTAATTTAGGGAGTTAGGTATCTAGTACTAACATAGTAAGGCATATAGTCCAGTGGTTAGTGGGAGGCACGTTAAATACCTGGGCCGGTCGAAGACCTGTGTTCGAGTCTCGTCTCCTGCCTAGCACCCCCTTTTTAATTTCTTTTTCTTTTTACAACAAGTTCACTACTAGAAAACTACATTTTTTCCTACAAAAGTTTCCTACAAATTTCCCACAACTCAATTTTTTTTATAATTTTCCTACAATTTTTTGACAAAAAAGAAAAAAAAAAAAACCCAAAACTTTTCCACAAAGTTCCTACAAATTTGCCACACAATAAGCATTTGTAGCAATTTCGTCACAAAATTTATAACCTTTTCGACAAATTTCCGACAAAAATTATAAAATTTTATATTATTTGTAACTACAACAAAATAAATGTTTTTTAATAATGTTATTAATTTTAAAAATAAAATATCATAAAATAATATAACAAAAAAGGCAAAAACGTGGAAGAATTGCCCGAATTTTGCAAGAAGAGCGATTTGCCAGTATTTTGTAGCCAATTTTGCGACAAGAGATTTTGTAGGAATTTTGTAACAGATTTTGTCGTATTTTTGTAGCTAATCCGGTTACCCACAAGTTTATTTCCTATGAATTTTTTTGTAGGAAATTTATGGGTAAGGCCAATTTCAGACAAATTTGCTACAAATTTGGTTGTCACAAACTTGACAATTTTCTAGTAGTGGTTTCACTTCTTTACACATTAGCCTGCTTCACTTTATAACCTAACTTAATCACTTATTCCCTTTACAATATCTAACCGAAACTTCCAAACTTCTATTAATTAATGTTATATAAACTTTAAATACATTTAATTAAAAAATGATATTATATGGAAAAGTTAATAATTAATTAAATCGATTTATTTACTATAGCTCGTAAATGATTTTGGTTTACAAGGGTTTGGATATGATTTTCAAAACGGGTTGGAGTTTCCTAGTACCTGTTTTTGGCGGATGTTACAATCATGTTGTAGGATGAGATCCTAGGAAGCATAACTTTGTCGGATGAGATCTTATCTTGCGATGACAATGAGTGGGAAAATTTTGAGCGTTAAATCTTTTGCTTTATAAGTGTATTTTGGTTCTCAATGTAGGTTGAGGGCGGTTGATTACAGAAAATAGATGATGTAGTGTGGGTTAGTTTAAGTTGGAGGGTTCAAGAAGCTTTTGGTATGGTGTTAGTTACCATTTTTTTAATAAAGTCGACAATAACCTCTGGGGTTTTGATTAACTTGGGAAAAACCTTTATTAACATAAATTTATTTCAAAACTTTCGAAAAATGTATAAAACTCAATGTGTTATAAACTCAAAAATTTTACATTAAAAGAAATTATTTGTGAATACTAGAAATCAGGGGTTAGGTTAAAGAAAATGAACATTCGCTACTGCAAATAGTTATTTGTTGGTAGTCTACGAAAATCATTTTAAGGTTAAAACCTTTAATGAAATTAGAAGGAGAAAGGCCTACACATAATGGATAAAGCAGGCCTACACATCGTAGGGGAAAATACAAACGAATGGATTTCAAATCTTTGATACAAAATAGAATATGAATATTGGGAAAGGGAATATAAGATACACGATAATAAGTTATTCATTAAATTGAAATGTCTTACAAGAATGTTAAAATAAACAAATAGTGATGTAGGTCCACCCGGAGGATCGAGTAACCTCTATTCCTGTTTTCCGACAAACCCGAAAGTGCGGAATCCAAACGGGTAAGTTAAACCAAGTTCGAACACGTAAATAATAAACACGAGACTCAACGATTAACACACAATGTATTAATGCTTGAAACAGTTACAATACAATGTTTACAAAATAATCTCTGTAAACTCTCTCTAGTTCTCTCGTGTGTGTGTTCTATGTCCTCTGTTCTCTCAGTTCTGTTTATATAGGCTCAGCAACACAGCAACGACGAAACATGGTTGTCTTCGCTGAAACATCAGCTGGTCGACGAAACTCATAGAGTGTCGTCTATATCTTTGACGAAACGGGATGGGCCATGAAGAAACATTAAAGTCGACGAAACCTTGAAGAGTTTCGTCGACATGCATTCTGATCTAAAAGATTCGGCCCACAAGAGTTTGGCCCAAGTGTAATGGTTGGCCCAAAAACAATGCACGTACATGAATTCTTCAACATGCATATTATAGAGATTAGTCAACATGTGTCATGATGATGTGGCGGCGGGAAACGGCTCGCGGCGCTTGGTGCTTCGCGTGTCGAACTCTGGAGCGCACGACGGAGGAATGTCGCGACGTCGGGCTTGAGCCGAATCTAACCGTGTCAAACCGAACCGAGTCGGGTCCACATAAAGTATACCAACAAACTCCCCCTTGGACGCTACTCGTAAGGTTCATCTTCCATATCTTCCATGTCAGAGGATCTTTAAAGTCTTCACTTGACGCAAGTAGAAAGTGTATCAATAAACTCCTCTTTTCATTTAGGAAGTGTGTTAACAAACTCCCCCTTAACATAAGCTCTCCTTTGAGTCATGCTTGTGAATCTGTTGATCTTCAATTCTTTAGATCCTTGTGGTGTTGAGGATAGGTCAGAGGCAACTCGAACATCTTTATCTTTTGAGTGCCTCCATGTCGTGTCTTCATTCCGAAGCTTGTCATCGAACATGTTCTCCATACCTTTAGCATCTGCACATGCAAGAAAGCTAAACGCGTGATGAGAACAACTGCTTGGAATATAGTTAACATAAACAAACGACGCATATGAGACCAATTCTCATTCAACTACCTTCCGACAATTTAGTTTGAAAAGTTAACAAATATTTCAATTTTGATTATTAACTTTCAAAACTTGCAAACTTTGACCGTTTACGAAGATTCAGTCGTTTTGGTTTTCATTCAGATTTCAGGCAATTCCAACATCGGTTAATCAAAACTAAAGCAGAAATAAAATCTTTTTGGCTTTTATAAAGTTTATATTAAAACACACCTAAAATCTTTTTGGTATTTTGAATATTTCAAATGTAAAGACTGAAAGAAATAAATAAATATATACAGAGTTGCAGAAACTAAGAAAAGTAAATATGTACAAACATTCTTTTTGCGAGTTTCGAGGGTAAGAGAATCATATCAGTGTACGGTCATGCCAAAATACTCTTGTTGTTCTTTTTGTTAACATATAGATAAGCATCCTATAACAATTATCGGTATTGTTGTCCACATAAGCTCAACTTATCATATGTAATCATGGCGAGGGGATACTTTAAGGTATGATTTATACTTACAGACCGGTGTTCATCTACATCACGACACATTCCCGTATCAAGGTATGCACGAGAGTTCATCTTACTGGTGAGTATACCGTTTATCATCTGTTTTGACGTATAAAAAGATGTGAGAAACTCACTTATTTTGATTGAAAACAAGCCCTATGTGATAGAATCACTTATTGATGAGGAACTTGATTTTCAGATGCATGAGGGCACAAGAGCAAGTCCGTGAACAGGTCAGTACTTTCGTACAACAAAGAGACGAACTTGACTCCCGGATAAATGTGATATATTATCACTTATTTTGTGGACATGTGATTGTTGATCACTTATTGAGGTCGTATGCAGTATGTACACGTATGTATGATATCATGGAAGATCTAGACTTCGTCTCCGTTTGTTTCGGTAAAAGAAACAACCATGATACCCAGATGATAAACAGCATAAAGACCACATATCTCAGAACCTCGGCAATCTCTCAAACGAAATTTCGGTACTAAGACCATATGCCAATGAGTGGTTCCCACACAATCTTCACTGATGTACTATCATTTTCTCTTTTGCTCGCCAGGAAACTCATTTTTTTTTCTATTGTTTTTGGGTTTTGAAATTTTTCGATGTTTTTGAATTTTCAAATTTTGGATTTACTCCCCCTAAAATCAACAAACTTACAATAATTTAAAAACACCAAGATATTTACAAAAACGATTTTCCGATGCGGATTACTCTTTCTTGACCTTAATGTCGTTTACCAATAATAAAAAGTCAAATCTTGATTTATCAAATGCTTTGGTAAATAAGTCGGCACGTTGGTCATCAGTGTTGACTTTAACAACATAGATAAGCCTTTTATCAAAGCAATTACGTAAGAAGTGATACTTAATTTCGATGTGTTTGGTCTTTGAATGCTGTACAGGATTTCTAGTGATAGATAAGGCAGCAGAATTATCGACTAAAATAGGAGTAGTTAGGAATTCAAAACCGTAATCGCACATTTGCTGTTGTATCCACAGGACTTGGGAGCAACAACTTGAGGCAGCAATGTATTCAGCTTCACAAGTTGATGTGGCGACACAAGTCTGCTTCTTGCACTGCCATGTTACGAGGCGAGTTCCTAAAAACTGGCATCCAACCATTATGGATTTGCCGTCGATTTTGCATCCGCCAAAATCTGAATCACTGAAAGCGATCAAGTCAAAGTTATCATCCTTAGGGTACCATAGACCGGTGTCTGGGCAACCCTTCAAATAACGAAAAATCCTCTTTACAGCTGCAAGATGTGAGGCCTTCGGGTTCACTTGATATCTGGCTAGCAGGCTTGTTGGATACATTATATCTGGTCTTGATGCTGTGAGGTACATAAAGGATCCAATCATCGCGCGGTAGTATGAAGAGCTAACAACTTCACCCTTCAAGTCTGGATTAATTCCATGATTTTGCTGCAGTGGGGTACCAATAGGCGATGTGTCGGACATCTGGAATCAGCTCAAGATGTCTTGAACATACTTAGTCTGATGGATGAAAATCCCAGAGTTCGTTTGTTGCACTTGCAAGCCCAAAAAGAATGTCATATCCCCCATAGCGCTCATATCGAATTTATCCTGCATGACACGCTCGAAATCCCTACACATAACATTGTTAGTAGAACCAAATATAATATCATCCACATATACCTGTACCAATAGAAGATCTCCATCTTGTTCTTTTATGAAGAGAGTGCAATCGATAAGACCTCTGCGAAATCCATTCTCCAACAGATAATTAGATAAGGTTGCATACCAAGCTCGTGGTGCTTGATGTAGACCATAGAGAGCTTTGTTCAGCAACCAAACCCGATTGGGATGAATAGGATCTTCAAAACCTGGAGGCTATTCAACATACACCTCTTCTTCCACTAGACCATGTAAGAATGCACTTTTGACGTCCATCTGGTAAACCTTGAATCCTTTGAATGAGGCATAAGCCAGAAAGATCCGAATTGCTTCCAGACGTGCAACAGGTGCATACACTTCGTTGTAGTCTATACCTTCAATCTGACGAAAACCTTGAACGACCAATCTTGCTTTGTTTCGAATAACGATACCACGGTCATCCTTTTTGCATTTATACACCCAACGGGTACCAATCTTCTTGTAATCAGCAGGTTTCTCTACGAGCTTCTAGACACCAAGTTTCTGGAATTGTTGCAGTTCTTCCTGCATTGCTTCAACCCAAGAGTTATCTTTCAAAGCTTCTTTCCAAGTTCTTGGTTCTTCCTGTGAGACATAACACGCGAAAGACCAATCATTCTGTTGACCAGATTCTCGAATCGCCGCATACAAGCATGCGTTGTTGTTGTTTCGCAACATGTTTCTTGTTTGAATGCCACTCTGTACATTTCCGATGATGTTTTGTTGAGGATGGGTATTATGTATTCTAGTTTCTGGATTATCTGGGACAATAACATTAATACCCAAATTGTTGAGATTGAGATCAACAACCAATTCAATACCCGGAATTGACGAAGAGGATGATGCAGTAGCTTCAGCTGTTTTAGGGGCGTCCACTGGAGGTGTAGCCTCTGAAGTACCATGTACTGCTGTTGTAGGACCTTCTTGATCTGCATCAAGAAATTCTTCATCCTCTGAAGATTCGTTCAGTTCGGTTGCATCATGAAAATCCTCATTGTCGAGAGCATTATTGTTCACTGAAGATGGTTCTTGATTGATAATAATTGGACGAACCAACGGTGATTCTGTTGCGTTGTCACTCTCGAAAAACATCCTTGCCGCAACATTTTCTTCAACTGCTTCAACATTGATCGAATTGAAAAAGTCATCGTACTCAAACATCCATGGTGGACCTGGATTTTTGACTGGCAAAGTGTGTCTTTGTACTCTGACCTCAGACCATTCCTCAACCCTTTTAGTCTCTAGATTCCAGACTCTTAAGTTCGGGGTGGCATAACCAAGAAAGTGACCTTCAATACCTTTCCCCCCAAACTTTCCATTAGGATCGATCATTGTGCAAGGAGCTCCAAACGGTTCAAGATTTGACAAATCTGGTTTCCGTTTGTGAAGAAGCTCAAAGCAGGTCTTGTTGTGTCTTTTGACTGTAAGGACTCGATTCATCGTGTAACATGCGAAGGCCACAGCTTCACTCCAGAATGGAATGGGCAACTGCGACTCTACCAACATAGTCCTAGCAGCCTCGATCAATGTACGGTTTTTACGTTCAGCGACACTGTTCTGTTGAGGAATATAAGCCGCACTAAATTCGTGAAGAATACCTTTTGATGTGCAAAACTCCGCCATGGCATGATTTTTAAATTCTGTACCATTGTCGCTGCGTATCCGCCTAACCTTTAACTTATACAAATTCTCAATCTGAATGATCAAGTTTTTGATAATACCAAAAGTTTCACTCTTGTGAGCCATAAACGCCACCCAAGAAAATCTTGAATAATCATCAGTTATTATGAGGCAGTATTGATCATTCCTGATTCTTTTGTGTTTGACAGGACCGAACAAATCCATGTGCAAACGTTCAAGAGGAACTGCCACCGTGTTTATCTTCTTTGTCGGATGTCGCTTCTTAGTTTGCTTTCCTTTTTGGCATGAAACACAGACGTCTTCAAGATGGAAATTTTTAAGAAGAACACCATTCACTAAGTCATTTGACACCAAATGATTCATTTTTCGTAAGTGAATGTGACCCATACATCTGTGCCAAGAGATTGAGTCTTTTTCAGTGGCTTTGGTAATAAAACAAGTTGCTTGTGCGGTCGTTGTAATTGCTTGGCTCATATCAAGGATATATAAATCGTTTATCCTTGGAGCTGATAAGAGAATCCATTCTTTTGGAATCTTGAAGCCGGGTTTCAGCACGTAACATCCATTTGCATCAAAGTGTACTGAAAACTGTTTATCACAGATTTGTGAAACGCTGAGAAGATTGTGATCAAGCTGTTGTACAAAGTTGATCTTGTCAAAACTAACAACCCCGTTGGATACCATTCCTTCTCCTGTAATATATCCGCCTTTATCTCCAGCAAAAGCAACATAACCTCCTCTAATAGATTTAACGTCGTAGAGAAGTTTCATGTCGCCTGTCATGTGCCTGGATGCACCACTATCAACAATCCAATGACTGCTGAAAGTTCCTCCTGGAACACCCTGCACATGTACTCACATGATTAGTTGGAGATGGGCACCCAAGCCTTTGTGGTCTTGGGTCTTCCATTTTCATCAACGTAAGTTACTTGAACTTCTCGATGTTGCGGAAATTGTGATGTTCCCCTGATTCAGTAACCGTTTTTGGTTTCCAGGTCTATTTTGTTTTACCAGTTTTATTCTTTAAAATTTTAACTTCATGATTGTCTGAAGTTTTTGAATTGTCTGGTTTGACAGAAACAGATGTTTTATTAACCACGTCGGTTTTAATCGCCTTTTTAATTTTCTTAACCTGTTGGCGTTTCTGTTTCTTTTCCCTTTCTTTTACAAGACGGGGATCTGGTTTTGATGAAACAGATCGCTTGCGGTCAATTTGGTCACGGGGATCATCAACTTTGGCTTTTTGTTTATGAAGATATGGACAATTTCGAATAATATGTCCAAATGTGCCACATGAAAAACATGATCTTCGTTCTACAAACCCCGAAGTATCATGTGATTGTCTTGTCAATGATGAACTTTGTGATCCCGAGGTACTTGGTTTTGAACTATTTGGTTCATTTCTTTTCAACATTTTAACTTGATTAACATGATCTAAGTTACATTTATTGGCAAATGTTTCAAGTTTATCTGTTCCCGTCGATTTCACAAAGTTCACTTTCTTGTTCTTCTTTTGGTTCGGTTCCTTTTGACCTTGAGTCACTGATTTACCATTTGGTTTGGTATGATTTTGCTGCTTTTTCACTGTTGGTAATTTTTTATTGCCATATTGTTTTCGAACTTCAGCCTTTGGGATAGGAGGACACTCTGTTACCACAACGTGTGATCATGTCTTTCCCAAGAACTTACTTGTTGAATCCTCAAAAATTTTACTAATTAAAGATTGATTAACATTCTTAATAGGAAAATCTTTGTCAGAGTAGATTTTATCATCACCAACAAGAGTGTACAGCAAGTTCACACTCTCAGACTCTTTTGTAGACGTGGACTCGACCAGAGCAGTCTTAGCAGGTTTTGCGGGAGGATCACATAGAATATGATTCTCAAGAGGTATTTCCTCTTCTTTGATTACCGCATCAGACTGTGCTGAGTCAGTATCATCGGATTCATCATCAGAAGAATCAACATCCTCAACAATAACTGGAGGATCCTGATTCTATTCAGCAGAAGATACACATGTATCTGCTGACACATCCGAATCTGATGATACTTTCGGTTTGTATCCAAGTCCCGTTGCAAATTCCTCAATGTCTAAAGGAACAGATTCCTCATAATGAGTTCTATTCTCCTCATCAGGCATGGCATCATAATTTTGTCTAACAGGTGGTGGACATTTCTTGTATCCAATGCACGTTACATCCTTTTTCTCTTTTTGTGTGCCAATGATGTGATCCAGCACATATCTAGAGTTTGAATAACTGTGTAGCTCTTTTTGTACAGGCTAACTCTTTTTGCATGATCTCAAGACGATTGATATAACAGTTTATGTCAGTTTGTTTTCTTGAAACCATTTTTGTCAATTCAGTTTTATCTTTTCTTAAATTTGCAACCACCGTTTTGAATTCCTTTTCATGGTTTTCATAAAACATGTTAGCCTCTTTGCATTTCGAAAGATCCACTATCAACTTTTGATTGTGGATATTTGTCACTTCATATTTTTTTTGCAAAGCCTCATGTTTGCGTTGCAAATCACACCACTTAGCATCAAAAGAAACATGTTTGTTTTGCAAGTCAAACAATTCAGCATTTAAAGCATCATGTTTGCTTTGTAACTCAGACATATTAGCATCCAAATCAGCACATTTAACACTTAAGCTAGCACAATTATCACAATTAACAACAGTTGGTTCATCGAAACATACCTGGCTTGATGAACTGCCGCCATTAGCCATAAAGGCTGAATGAAGAGAAGAAGAAGAATAAGCAGCTTCATCCACCAGAATAGATCTTCTATCACTCCCTACTGCAGCTTCTCCTAACAATTCATCGATATCTACATCGATTATCCCACTAGATACATCATCAGAATAATCTTCGCCTGAGGTTGAGGTTTCCTCATCTGAACTCCTTGAATAACCAGAACTCTCTTCATTTGAAGATTCACCACCACTGGCGGAAGATTCTCCACCACTGGCGTGCTTCAAATCTTTAGCAGTTTCAGCAAAACAAGCTGCTCCTCCCTGATCACCAATGCCTAATTGCATTGACCAGTCGCAACCTTCATCTATTTGCACCACCAGAGCTTGATTGGTGTTCGATGGTCCTGCTTGATTGTTTGCAGGGACCAAGGTGCGATCGTCATTCCTGGCTTGATTTTGATTCGCCTGGTTGCCTTGACCTCTGAAAGGATTCTGGTTCCCATGCTGTGCTGGCTTTGTGCATTCACGCTTGAAATGACCACGTTCACCACAGTTAAAGCACTTGACGGATTGCTTGTCGAACCCATACTTGGTATCTTTCTTGCTTTCCAAGCTGGTTCTACCCATCCGTTCCATTAGTTCTTTAGCTCGCCTTACAGCACTGGCGAAAGCCCATTTGATGTCCATCATATCCATCTCTTCTTTATCGATCTGCTGATAATCTTCTTGAGTTAGATTGATGTTTCCGATCTGCCCTGCAATCAACCCACAATACGAGCTCACCAATGTGTTTAGTATCTCCATATGATTTTTAGCTACTTCAACGCTAACTTTGGAGAAGTTTGACGAGTCAAGCCGTACTGTATTTGACTTTGATGGCTGACCAGCAGATGATGTGCTTCCATAACAAGCTTGTTGTTGGGCAGGAAGCGGATTCCCATATAAATCAGTTGCTACGGTGGATGGCCGATAGCTTTGCTGTTGTGGAGATAGTTGTAGTGGATTTCCATACAAGTCTGTGGTTGGAGCTGGCTTTACAGGAACTTGTATCGTATTGCCATATAAATCTGTGCTTGTGACAAACGCCGTTTGAAGTGGAGCATGTGAAACAGGTCTTGCAGAAGTGCTAGAAGTTCCATAATACATATCAGGATTTTGTCGCACTAGAACCCTTTTTGCCTTTAGGGTTTCTTCCTGATCTTTGTTCTCCAAGAGCTGAACGAAGTCATTGATGTTTGTTGTAGCCAATGCACCATTGTATTTCAGGATTTCCAAGAAACTATTCCATTGAGGTGGCAATGCATCGGCAAACTTTGTGACTACCTCTGCTAGAGTTGTTACTACCCCATAATTACTCAATTCAGTCAGCAGGTGATAGAATCGACTTGTCATATCTCCCAAAGATTCACTTTCCATACATGTGAAACCATCAAACTCCTTTTTTTTTGTAAATCATGTCGCAATTGGCGTGACTTTTCATTTCCTAGACCCCTTGTCTTCAATGCATCCCACAATCGCTTTGACGTCTTGAAGCTGACGAACTGATGATATATTTCCATGCTCATCGCCTGAGTCAGAATTGCATATGCTTTCTTTTCTAGATCATATGCATTTTTCTCGTCTTCATTAAGATTTGCAAATGTAGCGGCAGTTGAAGCGGCAACCTCAAGAGCTTGATTGAAATCTGTAGTAAAACATAACCACAATTCCGTGTTTTGCCCATTGACATACGTATGGAATCTATCTACCCATCCATGATATTCGTTTATGTACATCAGTTTCGGTGGACGATTTAGACTTCCGGTCTCGCTTTCGCTTAGGAGTATACTTTGAATACTTGGAGTTTGATTTGAAACAAACGCCCATTGACCTGTCGACATTTGATTCGCTTGCGAAGATGCGGTTGCAGGAGATTCAGCCCATGATGGCGACAAACGCGTGTTTGTATACTTGCTTTCTGTATTAGATGTAGGTGTAGGAGATTCGGCCCATGAGGGAGATAAACGCGTGCTTCTATATTTGCTCTCTGCATTTGACGGAGTACCCCACCAGTCTGGATTCATTTTTGATGAATAAAATTGAAAACCTGAATAAACACTTAAAAACAAACTGTTAAATCACTTAAGCAAGTCCTCTGTTTAAAAATGACAACTTTCTCGACGAAACTCTCCCACGAAACTCAATAGTTTTCGTCGAAGGTCTTTGACGAAACTTAAATAAACACTAAATGACGAAACTTATGTTCATGTGACGAAACAACTTGAGGTTTCGTCCAAATGGGATTTTAGTCAAAGACCAATTGAAAATAAAAGAGTTTCGTTGACAAAATGTGAAAAGGAGTTACAAATTTACTAGATATTTTTTAAATTTTAAATTTTATTGTTATTTTTTTTTGTTTTTTTTTTTTTGATAAAATCAAACCTTGCCTTTTACCTCCTGACACACCACATGGTTAGTAAACCAAGATTTTTCCAAACACCTTACCCTGACATACTTTTTCAACTAATACCCATCATACTTTCGGCTCACACTTTTCAAGTTAAACATCAGCATGCTTGTGTACACAATAGTCAAATAACAATATTATAAGTTTCAATAATTCAAATCAATTCAAACTTAATCCCAGAAATGATGAACAAACTCAAGAACACTTTGAAGATGCACAAGAACTCCGGTGAAGTATGAGTTTTCCGGCCACCTGAAAATATTCTGATTACAAATTTTGCAATAAAGTTCAATGAAAACCCAATCCTAACATATATGCATGAGTTTTAAACAAGGTTTTGTATGAACTAACAACAAAATATCAAGATTTTCAAGAATTTCAAGAATTTCAAGCTATTTTCCCAGAAAATATATGATTTTTCAAAGCTCAAAATCAAGAAAAACACAAGAAAATCAACTTGGTTTTAACAAGGAATCGAGCTATAGCTCTGATACAAATTGTAGGTCCACCCGGAGGATCGAGTAACCTCTATTCCTGTTTTCCGACAAACCCGAAAGTGCGGAATCCAAACGGGTAAGTTAAACCAAGTTCGAACACGTAAATGATAAACACGAGACTCAACGATTAACACACAATGTATTAATGCTTGAAACAGTTACAATACAATGTTTACAAAATAATCTCTGTAAACTCTCTCTAGTTCTCTCGTGTGTGTGTTCTATGTCCTCTGTTCTCTCAGTTCTGTTTATATAGGCTCAGCAAAACCGCAACGACGAAACATCTGCTGGTCGACGAAACTCATAGAGTTTCGTCTATATCTTTGACGAAACGGGATGGGACATGAAGAAACATTAAAGTCGACGAAACCTTGAAGAGTTTCGTCGACATGCATTCTGATCTAAAAGATTCGGCCCACAAGAGTTTGGCCCAAGTGTAATGGTTGGCCCAAAAAACAATGCACGTACATGAATTCTTCAACATGCATATTATAGAGATTAGTCAACATGTGACATCATCATGACATCATCAAGATGATGTCATGATGATGTGGCGGCGGGAAACGGCTCGCGGCGCTTCGTGCTTCACGTGTCGAACTCCGGAGCGCACGACGGAGAAATGTCGGGACGCCGGCTTTAGCCGAACCTAAACGTGTCGAACCGAACCGAGTCGTGTCCACATAAAGTGTACCAACAAGTGAAATATAAAGAAGTAGTTGACTAATCAAGACATTGGGTTCGTACGATGCATGAGAAGACGTCACAGGAAAGCTTGATTGGGTTGTTTGTTGATTCAGATTTATACGAAACACTTTCCTAGCCAGAAAACCCAGTCTACATTTTTAGATTGCACATGCTTTTAACATCGCATGGTCCTTTAAACTTGATGAGAGTTTGTGGATTGGGTTTTGCAACCCAAGAGTTTGATTCCATAGATCTTATCATCCTTTTTCTCTTCTTGGTAGGTTGTCGAGTCTCACCAGGCTCCGAGTCTCTTGAGATGATGTTGATGTAACGACCTTTGCTAGTAGCGTCTGAAACGAGTTCCGAATCAGTGGTATTCTCCTTGGTATGATGAATGGGCTTGGTATCTAATGAGATCGTGATGATGTCGGACCCCGTACAAATAATCGAATCTTGGGTCATGGTAGAGTTTACAAACGCTTTCCATTGCTCGTTACTTAAAAGATTGTATTCGTACGACATGACATAATTTAAGTTTAGAAACAGGTTAAACACAAGAACACGTAAGTTGTTTAGGGTAAGGGTCACTTAGGGTTTACTCTATGTCATGTGTCTAATAACCTAAATCCCTACAACTGTGGCTCTTCGCGGAAACATCATTGCATCACTTTGGTAGATTGTTCAACAACTCATGGAAAATAAAATTTGAATACTATTAATAACTTGAATCATCCATTACAACGAAAATATAAAGAGTTCATGCAACTAAACAAATAAGTCCATATTAAAAATTAAATTAAGTCTAGTAACATCCTTTTTATAGCAGTCTTATAAATCATCTTCTTGAGTTATTTCCTCTAACATGCGCAAAATAAATGTTATCTATGAAGAGCTGGCGAGCACATAGGGTAAATACATATAGTAAGTAAAATCAAAATTCATGGTATAGCAAGTATCATAAAGCAATTGTATAACTCAAACAAGGAAACAAGTTGTACATTCGAACCTTTGTTGAGTTGTACTAAAATCAATTTCTATCATTATTAAATGACCTGAATTATCCATCATAACAAAAATATAACGAGTTCAAGCAACTAAACAAATAAATCCGCATTAAAAATAAAATTAAGTCTAGTAACATCCTATTTGATGGCAGTGTTATAAATCATCTTCAAGATTTATTTCCTGTAATATGCGCAAAATAAATGTTATCTACTGTGACAACCCGCACTAAACCAGGTATCCGTACAACTTAATTAATGACTAATTACTGCTTAATTACTGTGCTTGTTTGAACTAGCTGATGAACTGCTACTTGAATACTGATACATGAACTTATTTGCATCATACTTTACTTGCTGTCACTACATTATTTGCATGCGGAACCCTAGTGACAAACATGATGCACAAAAAGCACAGTAGCACTAAACGGATACACAGTGAACATGCTGATATAACCAGCATCAGGCAGACGCTGCCTCTAAGGCCTGTTAAGAGCCTCTAATATTTTGGCTACACTGGTAGTGAGTGTAGGGATATAAGGGTTGTGGTACTGCGTCTCTAGGAATAAGATACACTGATTCGGATGTGCCAAAAACGTACTTTAAGTACCAAACACAGCACTTCAATAAATAATCCAGCTTCTAGCTGACTAGTAAAGTGCCAAAACATGGGAAATTAATACTAGACACTTTCTAAAGTGTCGGGAAAACAGATTGTGTCACTAAAAATGTTAATAACGACACTTTAAAGCTTTTGTAACGCTTTAACGGATTACTATCCAACCGAACAACCGGACTTTACCCGGAACATGAAAATATTAGTATTTTCACTATTTATATTTTTCTGAGCCAGTTAGGGTCCCTGATTACCCTAACACCCGTCATAACACGCTATATATTACTAACGGAGTTTAATACTTAACTAACCTATTTAACCTAAACTCCATCCTAACTAAACTAGTTGATTTCGAACCAAGAGACCCCCCCCCCAAACCGAATCGGTTACCTAGGGGACATATCTTGTACTTGAGATTTGCACAATCTAACCTTGCTTAATATCTTGGAGGCATAATTACCAATGGATAATAACTCTTAAGATTGCCTATAAGATCTTGTCTAACATAACATAACCTTCACAATTTCACTAACTCACAAAAACTCTCTCTTCTCTTCTCTAAAACTCTCGGCCGAACAACCCTCATTCACACACCCATCTTCGACTTTCATCCTCATCATTCCAAGGTGATACAAGTGTTAGAGGTTGCGTATTAGGAGCTTTGGTGCAAACGGAACGCGAAGGACCTCTACCGTTAGCTTTTATCCACGCGATTTTCATCAAGAATCTTCCCTAGCTTAGAGCTAGAGGTATAACACTTAAAACTTGTTCTTGAACTTATCTAAAGTGGTTAAAAGGAACTTTGTCGGTTAAATATCGATAACTTACATTTTGAAGCTTTAAAGTCTAGTAAAAACACTAAAATGGTGGATAATAGCTTGTAACTTGTGTAAAAGATGTAGTATTTGGAATTTGTGATTATTGAGGCCCGATCTATGATGTGGTAGCTCGGATCATCGTTTAACCCGACTTTGTAAGATCATGGATCTTCACATAAGCTTGTTTTTAGAAGAAACAAGGGTTAAAAGGTGAAACTCTACCACACATGAAACATGAACTTGTGTAAAAATGCTTTACTCGGGTAAAAGTGTTTTAACGTGTACAAAAGTTGTTTTCTTGTTTAACCCGCTAATCGGACACTTATAACACGATTTAATAACATCTAAACCGCAAAACAGCAAGCTGAGTCACTGTTTCAGCCGCCTTCATCAGGCTGTAAACGGACTTTAAAAACTCGAAAAACGGAATTTCAAAAGCCTAAATCGTGTCATTTCGAAAAACGAAGAAAATGGCGCTGGAATCGTATTTTTCTGATGTCGGTTACTATTCTAAAAACCTGTTTTCGTGACAGCAGCTAAGGCTGTTTGTTACTGCAGTAAATTGGGCTGTGCGTTTTCGATCACAACTTAAAACCCGAACCGAACCAGCCCCTGAAACTTTTATCTAAGATGGTCACGGATGTATTTGTGACCCTCAAACTGGAATTTCGATAAACGGACATACGAGGAATTTTTGACGAATTTTTCCGTAAACTGTGATCAGAATGTGACAAATCTGATCACAGTTCGGTAAACGATTTTCTAGAAATTATTGATAAGAAACTGGACCCCGATATTTTTATACAATCATTTTTGGGTCGATTAGGACGACCCGTAAAAATTAGGGAATTTTTGGAAAGGGTTACGTATTTTATTTAGTCGTCCGAAAACAGTCCAGTTCCCACATAGTGAAACTGAAACGACAAGGGTAGCGTTTCGCGTGTTAAAACGTAAGGGTTGATTGTTGATGATCATGGGTTGTTTTCAAAAAGAAAATGATACGCTTGAAAGCGTGGCCACCTCCAGTTACAGAGGAAACTCTGGCGAAATTTCCTAAAAACCTAACACTTAGACTTATTTACACTACAAGTGTTAGAACTATTTTCGACATA
The DNA here is from genome assembly GCA_030545235.1 of Helianthus tuberosus. Lineage (NCBI taxonomy): Eukaryota > Viridiplantae > Streptophyta > Magnoliopsida > Asterales > Asteraceae > Helianthus > Helianthus tuberosus. Next base: position 625 of record JARYGA010019785.1, on the reverse strand, counting down.
TTTTCGAAACATAAATTTCGCCAGAACTTTAATTACTAAATATTCGGAGGTGGGATTTTCACAAAGATTAACGTGATAAGTATATTTTGTCACAACACTGTTTATGGTTATTTTGTGAAAATACATAAATATTATTTTAGAGTAAAAATAATATTTACAAGCGTTAATGATCCCAGAACTTTGCGAACGCTTCCACATTAACATATAAGTTACACCGGTAATTACATTACCACGCAACTGTTAAAACGTAACTTACGCACATGTATGGTATCCCCCATCCTTGGGAAGAAGTATAACTACCAAGTGTATACAGAACATAAACACGAAATAGTTGTCTAACTATTTCCCGAAGACTTAAACTATAAAGCTAAAGCACGGCCGTCCGTCTAATAGAATTAGCACTTGTAGGTCGTTGCACAGCTTACTGTATTGGAGACACTTGGTAGAGACGCGCATTCACTGTGAGTTCATGTCCCCCTTTTCTCTAACTGTTTTCAGTTTTCTTAACTGCGGGGGTGAAATACATGTTACTTTGTTTACAAGTACTATTATACACGGTATGATTAACGTAAGGAGGTTTTAGATCATGTGAATGGGTAGTTAGAACACCGAGGGACTTAAGCGG
>JARYGA010019784.1:0-19571 GCA_030545235.1 Helianthus tuberosus | reverse complement strand
GGCATTCATGTTAAAAACTCGGCCTCGAGCCGGAGCCGGATTCTGGTTCTGGTTCTGGTTGACTAGTCTTGGGCACCGATTCCTATAGTGGGTCAGATCCCCACAATTGTAACAAGCACCAGGTGGGTATTGTGGTCGTGCAGCTTGACCCTGTTGCGGAGCAGGAGGCTGAGCAACTTGTTGAGCCGGGTTCTGAACCGCGGGATTCTGAGCAGATCGACAAAAATTGGCGAGATGGCCTGATTTCCCACAGTTAGTACAGAAACGGCATGGAAGTTGTGGCTGGTGGTGACTGTTGCATCTATTGCACAAAGGTGCATTCCCTGAATAGGGTTTCTTTGCTGGCTGCGGTGCGGGTTGGTTGGGAGCTGCCTGATTAGCTTGGGCAGTGATAGCAAAATTTTGAGAAGCCTTACGCTTCTTTGACCTCTTTGAAGAACCAGAGTTCTTTCCATTCAAGTTTTGACCTTTCTTGCTATCTTCCTTGTCAGCCGACTGCTTCTTGCCCTTGTCACCCTTCCTGTGTAACTTGTTCTTCCTGATCTGCGACTCAGTCAATGTCGCAGATAACTCGATCGCCTGACGAAGTGTGGCAGGGTTACTACCAGTAAGAATGTCTTGTACCGAGTCAGGTAGACCATCGATGTATCTCTCGATAGCCTTGTCGAGTGGGGTGACCATTGTTGGGCAAAGCAGACTCAATTCTTCAAACCGATCAGTATAAGCCCTGTGCTCATCACTATCTTGCTTCAATACATCAAACTCTTTCTCCAAAGCTCGCTGCTCATGGCGAGGACAGAATTCCCTCATCATAAGGGCTCTAAGTTCAGCCCATGTCTGTGCGAGAGCAACTTCTGCACCCCGGTCTCTCATAACCCCGTTCCACCATGTTAAAGCCCTCTTCTGAAATACACTCGAGGAGAACTCGACCTTGCGATTATCCGGACACTGCACATGGCGAAAAGTATTCTCTATGCTCTCGAACCACTGAAGAAGACCAGTCGCTCCCTCAGAACCACTAAACTTGAGTGGTTTAGCCTGGTTAAAATCCTTGTATTTGCATGGAACGTTGTTGTTGTTGTTGGCCTGGTTCCATTGAGCAAAGAGATTTGGAAACTGAGCAGCCATCTGCTGCGCAATAATTTCTGCCAGCTCGGCAGTAGCTATCTGGTTCTCGCGTCGAGGAGGCATTCTAAAAGAGGAAAAACATGAAAAGAACGAGTGAGATGTTTGGATGAAGAGAAATGAGATGAAACGAAATCAACAAAAGCAAAGATGGTGGTCATTCGTCCGTATCACAAAGCAAACAAACGACACACAGTGACTAAATCAAGTAAATGGGTCAAAAATAATGTATAATGAAGACATGCTCGCCTATAAGTGAACACTCACTCCAAGAATTCCCAGGTAAGCACAACTGGTCTCGCGTCTGGTTGAGATGTATACGAAGTGCTTGCCTAGACAGAAAACTCAGAATACAGGCATTCACCCTTCCAGTTTGCACACGTTCACATTATTTAAAACCCAAAACGTTTGACGGGATTTTTGAAAATTAGAAGGCACAAGGCCAAAAACCAATGCTGAAAAGGGTTCAAAACCATATAACAGATGGTTCAAAACCTTACAATTGAGGGTTCAAAACCTTGTAAAAATTTATTCAAAAACAGATGATTGTTTTTCAAAAAAATCGTTTCGGAAAAATTTTGGTTCCTTGTTTTTGTTAATCACCTAAGGATAGGTGATGTACATGTTTTAAGATCTAAACACAAGATAGCTTGTGTTAGGTTCCTAGAAAAGTTATAGTCTAGGTCAAAGCATTACTAATAACCTAATTCCCTATAACCATTGGCTCTGATACCAACTCTTCTGTCACACCCCGACCGCGTAAAACAACAAATCACGGCGGAAACATCGGGGCGTGTTGCAACAGAATTAATTGTTTCATAACCATGGCACACAAAGTGTATTTTATTTATTAAACAAGGGTGTTACATTGTCTCGAAATAGCAAATTAAGAGTTCAGAACATAATTAAACATAGTCTATCATCTTTTAAAGTCTCTAAGGCACAGGTCCGCCCTAGTATCATGATCAACATCCTATGGAAAAGCACCTAAAAACACATGTGAAAATAGGTACGTCAGCATAAAAATGCATGTGAGATACATAGGTTTTGTGAAAATAAGATTCATGACTTATGTTTGAGAAAATGTTTAGTCATGAACCTTGTTATTTGCTTTGTCTTGTAAATCATTTGAAAACAATAAGATCAGATGATAAGTATAAGTAAATGTCAGGTTAAATAAATGACCATGTAAAAATGTGTTTGTATAAGATAAGTTGTTTGCAAATCAATGTCTTGTGAAAAGTATGTTATTTGTATAAAAATGTTCTATGTCTCAAACTGAAATGATTCAAATAACGTTACGCCACGTAATACCATACAAACACTTATATATAGGAAGTACCAGCGGCGTATCCACCATGCTTGTATCATATTACACACGCATCGTTACTTAATCACTTACTCAAACCAAACCAATTGTCAAATGTATTGAAAAATATGTCAAAGTGTTTATGTCAAGATGTAAATCATGTCAAATGTCTATGTCAAATATCCATGTCAAATGTCTATGTCAAATATCCATGTCAAATGTCTATGTCAAATATCCATGTCAAATGTCTATGTCAAATATCCATGTCAAATGTCTATGTCAAATATCCATGTCAAATGTCTATGTCAAAATGTCATGTATGGCAAGCGAAATGTCTCAACTAAACCATATGCACGAAAATAAAGTATTGAAGTAAAACTTGGTTTAAATCAAAGCTATGTTTTGTGTAAATGCATGCAACTATTTAATATGAACATTTATGCGGTATTGTGAAAATGCATACATCCAAGCCTGGCGACTGTGGTGATAAAACCCTTTAAACAAATTAAAGGTCTATCTGTCTTAATGTCAACGAATTCGGTCATTCCTTTCTGTCCCCTTACCCTGGGATGTCCGGAACGGGAGTTGTCAATTCCTATGGTACCACTACCTACTAACGAACGGCGTAGCTAATGTTAATGGATATATTGTCCCATGTAAACAAACCAAATGTCATAACAAAATGTGAGCATGTGAAAACAATGCACTAAGTATGTAATCAAATGAACATACATAGCGTGAAATGTCATGTAAAACGATGTACTAAGTAATGCACACAATGGGCATACCTAGCATGAAATGTCATGTAAAACGATGTACTAAGTAATGCACACAATGGGCATACCTAGCATGAAATGTCATGTAAAACGATGTACTAAGTAATGCACACAATGGGCATACCTAGCATGAAATGTCAAGTAAAACAATGTACCAAGTAATGCACACAATGGGCACACCTAGCATAAGATGAAATGAAATCATGTACTATAATGTACTAACGAACATAGCAGGTATATGATGTTAAAACAGGAAAGCATGAAAGTAACAAGTAGGCACATGTGTTCCACCCCCAAAACGTTTGGAAAACAGTAAAAGAGGGGTCTATGTACTCACATAAACACCTTGAAAACATTTAAAAGAGGGGGTTCTATGTACTCACTTGAGATTGCTCAGTTGTCAAAAGATAACCACCAAGTAATGCTATAGATCTCGGAATCAAACGGCACCTAATATAGGTAACTATGTTAATAAACCGGACCTAAATCGGAAGATTGGATAGAATGAGGTTTCGTAAACCAAACGAGTGTAGAGACTCGTGTCATTTGGTTTAACAAAGCCTACATACTAAATGAAACTTAACATAATTGTTTACGACCCATTACGACCCGTTTAGGAAGCTTATGCTACTTTAACGCGTCGTGCGCGTGAAACGCGTTTGGACCGCCTAACTAGTCCTATGACAAGTATTATATGCCTAAACATGTTACATAATCAGTTACGTGACAAAAGTTTAGGTTACATATGCTAAATTACCAATTATGTATGAAAAGGGTATTCTGGTAATTTACCTAAGGCATATAAACTACCTATCATACAACTACTTAAACGTCGTGACCATAAGGTATAACCTCGGAAGGTTATTCCCTACACTATGGTCACCTAATGTGTTTGGTCGGATCCTAATGATCGACCAAACTGGGTCGGGTTCGAAGGTATAGGCGATTTATTAGATCGCCTACCCTACGACCCTAGACAACGTGGTAATCAGTAGGCATAGTCCCAAGGGACTATGACCATCGTGATTACTATCACGTTGCGAAGTTCTAACGAACTTCGCATTGACCATTACTGGTCAACGCTGAAAGTCAAACAAAGTTTGACTTTCTGACTCGAAAAGCAGTAAAAATAAGGAAAAGAACGAAAGAATACTTACGAAGGGTCCCCGAATGCTAACCCAGATCGAAATAGCTCAGGTATGAAACGAAGGTTCCAACTTAGAGCCCAAATGATCAGATTTGTGGGTTTTGGGGTTGAGGGTGGATGGGTATTTATAGTATTCGGTCCACCGTTAGGATCGTTTGTCGATTATCGTGCCTTAATCTCGTGCGTACATTTGTCGGAAAGTTGTGGTGGCTCAATTTGCCACCCACCATAAGGTTTTGACATGTGGAAGTGGGATTAGGAGTGGGTAACAGCTGTTTAACAGCTGTTTATATTTTTTCTGATCAGATTAAGCAGTCGCGTAGCGCGACGGGTAGAGCCCTAGGGCTCGCGCTACGCTAGTGATTCCCAGTTCCAGAATTGTTTCAAACTTGGCAGAAATGGTCCCTGCAGCCCTTTTAAGCGATTTTCGATGCGTTTGAACCCCGTTAACCTCATTTCAAGGCTCTAAAATGAAGTTAAAGTATAGGGAACTCAAAACATGTTCAAAAATATCTCGGATGTCGGTTCGTTTGGCCGTACGAACGCGATGTTCGCTTAATTACGACGGAATGCGCATAAGCGCGAAAAACGATCCAAATGACGCGACGAATGGATTTTTCTTAAGGCGAACACTAAAATATAATGTAGTCATGCTTTCATAAATTTTTGGATGTCCGGATGTATTCAGAACGTAAGTTATGCGCGAAAATGCAAACTTGTGCACTTTTTGACACTTTTAGTCCCTGAATGTCCCAAAAGTTTATTTTAGCACACTAAACCCCTCAAAGCCTATTTCTAAGCTATGTAAAGGATATTTAAGGTGTGTTTAACTTATGGTCATGTTCCGGAATGTTCGTTACAGTTCAAACTGACATACTTTCGCAGTTTGTCATATTTAGTCCCTGTAAGCGAATTAACTTGTTTTTGCCATACCAAAGCCTTCAAAACTTATTTCTAAGTTATGTAAAGGTTATTTAAGGTATGTTGAGTATATGTTGATGTTCCGGAGTATTTCTCGCATTAAACTGAGTACGTTTACGCACTAGTTTGCGTATAACTCTCCAGAAAGCGATGTAGAGTTTGAAATTACATAAAAGTCAAAACATGAAAAATGTATAACATAACAAAACAAACATTGGGATCAAATAACATTATTTTATTGATAACAGAACTGTTCATAGTGATTACAAGCACAGTTGTTACACTATTAGACGAGCGGGCCGTGCCTTGCCTTAGTATTCATGTTTTGAGTTACGTTTCCTTTATGTCTTTAACATTATCCAAAGTTATAATACTTTTCAAATATTTATCTTCGTATTTCCTTCCCAAGGATGGTAGTATTTCATACATGTGTATTTGTAATTTCCAAAATAATATATTTCTAAGTCTCAGTTTAGAAAATATATTTGTAAACTCATTTTGTCCCAAAAACCATGTATTGTCCAGAAAATATATATTTTTCCCAAAAATCATATATCTTCTAAATATTCTAAGAAAATATATTTTTACTTCCAAAAATAATATATTTTCTCTTTGTCGAAATTATGATATACTTTGTAATAATAACGAAAATCATATTTTCCTTTCTTGTATCCAAATAATATTTACCAAAGATATATTCGTAATGGTATTGTTTTGGATAGTAAATTTCATGGCACTTTGTTAAGTTATATTATTTTACTCTAAAATAACATAACTATTTCACAAAGTATACAAATATTCACACAAGTGTCTTAATGTAAATATATTCTAAATATATATATTTATCCATTTTTATTTTTAAAAATCATCCTCCAATACTTGTATTTTGGTAGCAAAGTCTATGGCAAAGTTTATATTGAAACCCATAGTTAAATCACACTTGTAAATATTTGTTTAGAAAATATTTTTCTAAGTGTTTATATTTTTAGAAAATTTTGCCATAGTTTCCCCTAAAAATGGAGGTGTCCATGCTATTAAAGCATATTATTTTCTTTTCAAAAATCAACACACAATAATCAATAATCAACCTTAAACAATATTATTCTTACCAAGTGCAAGAACAATACATTTTACATAACAATATGAACTTGATCGTTTCACAAAAACTTGTAGTAACTTGGTAAAGTGTTTAGTGGGTTTAGTTACCCTTTAAAGTGTGTTTATTCCTTTACAAATCTCATTCTTGAAAAATTTGTGTGTTTAGAACTTGTTAGATGATCCTTCAAAAATCATTCTTTTGAACTCTTCTTGTAATTAAAGTGCTCTTACACTTATTTTATCACAAAAAATAGTGTACATTTAAACAAGCATCAAGATCTTCTAAAAATCACACTTTGGACTTGGTTCTTTTGGAAAACCACTCATGAATCTTAGATTCATAAGATTACTAGCTTACTTTATTTATTATTTTTCAAGAAATCATCTTATTTTCAAGTTCATGTATATATATGAGGATGATATTTTTGTGTTAACACATAATCATCCACTAACTTGCTAGATCATGTGTTTAATCACAATCTAGCAAGCTCCTTATGATGACCAACATCATAATCTCAAGTAAACATCAACAAGTATCATACATATACTTAAACAACATTATTTCATCAAGATTTCATCATATGTAAGCTTCATGTTCATGATTCATGTTCAAGTCTTTTAGTGTTCTTGTGATTTATAACAATATACTTTTTTTAACCAACAAAATGAGAAGTAAAAACTAGTAACAAGAAGCTTACAACTAGCTCTAAGCTAGGGAAGATCACAAGAGAAAAAGATGATGAAAATGGTGGATGAAAGCAAGTAATGAAGGTTCTTCAAGTTCTACAAGCTTCAAGTTTCACAAGACACCTTCTTGCACTTGGAGATGAGCTTGGAATGGATGAATGGTGGTTGTAAGGTGGTGGTGGTGGCGGCACTTCCTAGGGCCGAAAAGGAGAGGAGAGAGCAAGAGGGAGAGTGTGTAGTTGAGTGGTGTTGTGAATGAAATGATTTGGTGATCTTAGGCCATACTTATAATCTTCATATTACAATATCTTGTCCAAGATATCAAGCAATATCAAATAAAATATGAAATCAAATATTTGAGTGGGGTGTGGGTCCTAGTGACCGTAAATTATAAGGGGGTCCAAGTGTAACTTTCATCCAAATTAGTACACTACAAAATCTTTCACAATCTAGGCAAGATCATATGAGATATAGTGAAATCTCATGAAGATTATGGTGGATCATGCAAGATCATGGAAGATCACACAAAATCTAGGTGGGCCACACCTTCATAACCGTGGATATGAGGGGGGGGGGGGGTTAAGTGTAAATTTCAACCATCTAGTTAAATGTTAAGTATAATGTTTAGTGTTTATGTGTTAGGGTGTTCGGGGGTCATAACTAGCTCAGAAACATTAAAACAATGTTTCTAGTATAATTTTGGTGTTTCGGGTAATGTCCGGTTAGATACCGGTTCGTTAATGTGTCAAACTATTCCATTTAGTGTTCTTTATATATCCTTTTGTAACGCTTTTAATTCCCGACACTTAGGAAAGCATTCAGGACCATTCTGCCATATTTTTGCACGTTGCTAGTTTATTAAAATGCTGATTTTTGCTGAATTATGCAGAATTCTGCACTTTGGGTGAGTTTTAGGCACTTCCCGGCACTTAAACTATCATTTAGGAATGCAGTTTTTGTGGTCCTTACTTCCCTACACACTATACTTAGTGTAATACGTAGTCTATGGCTCATACTGGGCCTCAAAACACTGTCTGTCTATGTACTGAACTTCGTCAGCATTTTTAGTTTGTCTGGTAATGGTGCCAATTCTGTTTTGTGCATTATTAGAACTATATCTTGTTGCATGTAGTAAGTCTTGCAACATGAAATGCCATTGTATGTATATAACTGTATTCATAATTTCATTCGTCTTGTAAACTAGATCATGCACAGTTATTTAAAGCGCAAATTACTGTTCAATTAGTGTACGGAATGTACGGAAAAGTGACAGTTGTCACAATTATAGGAACTGGATTTTTTAAAAGATCTCTATAAACACCATTCAGCAAGTATATAACATCATTCGGCAAGTATATAACACTATTCAGCAAGTATATAACACCATTCAGCAAGTATATAACACCATTCAGCAAGTATATAACAACATTCTGCAAGTATATAACACCATTCTACAAGTATATAACACCATTCAGCAAGTATATAACACCATTCAGCAAGTATATAACACCATTCAACAAGTATATAACACCATTCAGCAAGTATATAACACCATTCAGCAAGTATATAACACCATTCAGTAAGTATATAACACCATTCATGGACTAAACATCTGATCGAAACATATTTTTTTCTCTATATAAGTATAGCAATATGGTACTCATATTAAAGATAAAAAATGCTCGTTATTATGGTGTAATTTTTTTTAAACTTACGTATAAATAGTTATTGACGTTTAAAAAAGACAGGGGGATGTTACATGTGCATTAATGTTAGTTTCTTAATTTAAAAATGTTAAATTTACCTATATACCCTTAATCTAAAAAATTAATATGTTTAATAGTAAACATTATTTACAATTTTGCCATTATGATCTCAACCATTAGATCGATCTAATGGTGTAGATTCTTTCTTACCTTTCTCACAGAAAACCTTTCTTTTTTAAAGGAACCTCTACCCTTGACATATATCATTCTTCACGGTCAAAACCAAATTACATAAACTTCAAATGGGAAGAATAAGAACCACAAGAACAACAAGAACAAAATCAGACATCAGAAACCCCACACACAACAAGTCTCCGTTTTCTCCCTCTGGTATGCTTCTAATGTCACACCTCGTCGAAATCGGAGTTGGCGTGACCAGACTGGTATTTTCATTGCACAGCGGAAGCAGTTAATGCTAAGACTTCTAGAAAACGAACGCCCACTAAGTACTCGAATCCCCATGGTTCTCCTATTCCAACCGTGCCATAATTTTTGAAACGCAACCTGAGAAAGAAACATGCGAAAAATCAACATAACGTTGAGCGAGTTCATATTTTGCTTGTAAAAGATTTGAAATAAATCTTTTGGATAATCGGTTTTTAAAATAATGTTTGAGAAAACGAATAAAAATCATTTTCTTTGGCATGTTATATGAAAACTTTGTATTTGTGAATCTTTGGTTGTGTAAAACGTTATGTTTGTAACATGGGCGAACTTAAGGCTTGCCCAAGGTGGGCGGGCGCACCCCCGGGAAAAAAAAATTTAGTGCTAAGTTCCGTCGAAAATCCCGTCCGCACCCCTTGGAATTTTTTGTCCGCACCCCTTAGGTAAAAAGTGTTATCAATTTATATTTTAAATTTTTTTAGTAAACTCTTATTTTTTTTAAAACACTACCTAAATTATATAACTTTTAATACCTAAATAACTAAACTCAAATACCTAATACCTTTAACTAGCCCACTACTAAGTCTTAGCCTAATAAACTAACCCAACAAATCAACAATATTTCAAACTAAAATAAAATAAACAAGCCCAAAACCCTTACATATTCTCTCCCGCTCTATATCATCCCTGCACGCACGCCAGCGATCAGAACATCAGCGACAACAGCAACCGCATACCACCGTAATCAGCCATCATACCACCGCCGATCGAACACGAGTAAGTTTCTTTGTTATTTTTGATGATTTTTGGTTGATTTTTGTTGGGGTGGGACGGAACCGGTAGCCACCGGAAGTGATTTTTTGATGGCATGAGACATGTGCTTCTTGTTAGTGATGATATTTTATTTTGTGGTGGGTTATATATTTATATTTTGTTAGTGATGATGATGATATTTTGTCTTTTTGTGGTGGGATATATACGATCAGACCTGATGCTTGGGGTTTTTTTTTAATGGTGTATATGATGTTTAGATGATTTTTAGTGTGATTTACATTATGATTTCTAGTGTTTGAATACTTGATACATTATGTAATATGTTATGGAGCCATGAACTTATAGATCAATTTGTTTGTGATAGCCGATAGGAACCATGAGTAGGAACGTTATGGCGCGATTTCTCAAGAGGAAAGTTGATACATCTTCCGAATTCATTGATGTGGATACTCTTCCTTCAGATCCTTATAATCGCAAGCCGATTGAATCATATAACGTGAATCAACGAGATGAGATTAGAAGGGCATATCTACTAAGAGGACCATTTAGTTTGATGTTCTTTTGTTTTACATAACCCGACCTGACTCGAACCAACCCGATACGAACCAATTTTTTTACTTATATACCTTGGGGTCTAAAATTTTTAAAAATGTTCCACACCCCCATGAAAAAATTCTTGGGTCCGCCACTGGTTTGTAAAACTTTGCACTTGTGAATCTTTTTTTGTGTAAAGCGTTATGTTTGTAAAACTTTGTATTTGTAAACTTTTGTGTTTGTAAAACTTGTGTAACCGTCAATGCCCACACCTGACAATGACAACATGCATGCATGAACCTATGAGTTGGTATTTTTATAAAATATGGTATGTAAATATAAGAGAAAACGTTTTGTATTGTAATGCGTAAGGAAATCGAGATCGCTAGTGTTTAGTTAGGATATTAACATGTGTGACGACATAGGAAGCATCCAAACCTAAGCGACTTTTTACATCGATTACCCTTTGACTGTGACCCAAAGGACTCTATGGCAATGTGTGGCCAAGAGAGTGAGGCTGCCCGGACTTGCTAGATCTAACCCTTGCTCTTTCGGTCTAACTTAGATTAATGGTGCTTACGTATACCCTATTCGTGACTTGGTCTATGTATAATTCCTTTGTTTTAACATACCGTTTGTACGTGTATTTTCACCCAAGTTTAGAAAACTAGAAAACGTTTATATGCACGTTTTGAAAATACGTTTGTTTGAAAAAACGGTATTTTTAGTATAAACCATTCGTAAACCATTTGAGTTTATTGAAAATCACAAATCATTTATGTGAGTTAAAACCTGTTTGTAGCATGATTTAGAAATATGAAATTGTTGTTCATCGAAAACCTTGTATGTTTTTGCAAAATGTACATGTCTTTCCACTCAGAAAACATTTATAAAAACGTAAACCCGTAAAAAGGTGGGGTTATGAACTCACCTTGATATCCTTGTGAAAAGCTAGCTAAATATGCATCCATAATGTCGTTTCCAAATGTGACTTGCTAGCGTGTAATCAATAACATTCCTAACACGGAATAACTATAAGTTCCTAATAAAATGATGTAGCTAAACTACGTGTCATTGAGCTCTACTGAATCGCTAACTGAAGGATCCGATGGTAAGTTGTTAATTTAAGGGTAACGAAAAAGTTATACTTGTTAAGTTTCGTTTAATGTCGGTGGAAATTACTAAGTCTTGGAGTTACTTAGTTTTCGAGAGATTTAATATATATATATATATATATATATATATATATATAATATATATATATATATATATATTTATATAAAAATAGGTAAATATATCAATAAGATCGCGTTAGTCGTTTCGAGAAGTCGTACGTGTATGTAACGAATATTAATATATTGTAAACTCGTATAATGTATCGCGTCTCACAGATGTTTGTCAAAATATATGTATATGTCGTTTAGGCGTTTGAAATAAATATAAAAAGTTATATTTATTTAATAGAGTTTTCGAGTTGTGGTCGTTTAAAATAAATATAATAGTTGTATTGAAACGCCCACTTTCCATAAGGTCAAAACTCAATACTTTATCGACAAAATCACGACCCAATTAAAACTTTTTACATACCATTAGAAATAAACTTAATTCTTCATACAAAAACTATCCCGTTTATAAATTCACAACCAACTAGGTTTATACGTAAGACATGGCATACTAAGATTTAAAGTTTAACAACTAAACATACTCTAATTGTAACAAAAGTATTTGAAACACCCTTAATGCACATTCGGAAATAATATTAATGGCATACTATTTTTTTTTTAAAATTGGGCATGACCCGTCCATAACATGAGCGGTTCCCTGTTTTTTTAACAATCATCAACGACACGTTCAAAAGACATAACATGTTAAGCTTTAAAGTCTAGCTACTAAACATAAGTTATATACCACAAAAGCATTTTTTACCCATAACATAATTACAAAAGTAGTGGAAGCGCATGGAGGACGTGATTCATGTGTTTTCATTCCAAGTCGCCAAACCATTATGTTGAGGATTTACCTACATCAAACAACAAACTTGAAGAGTTAATTCCATTAACTATGTTACTTTTTATCTAATAAACCAATTCATCTATTTCGTGCCTTCACAACATTCTTGCACTTACTACCCGTCGAAACGGGTCAAAACATAATTATCTCAAAATAGAGATAAAACATACCATTCATTACTTACCCGTTGAAACGGGTCAAAACATACTATCTCATTAGTGAGATAAAACATACATCTGTTAACTCGCTAGAAAGGGGTAATTACATTCGTAACATAAACCTCCATTCGGTCCGTTTACCACGGACGAATACATTCCTTTCATCTTTTGTACTTACATCAACTACAATCCGTTTATAACGGTTCGAGTAATTACATTCCTTTCTTACGTAACTTTCCAATATACGGTTCATTCGAGACAAACCAATCATAACACAATATCATTCATAAACTTTCTTTTCATATGACCCGTTTGTGACGGGTCATGCTATCTACAACATAACTACTACGGACTACCATAATTATGATTTTGGTACAAAAACAACAAGTTACAAAATAAAGTTTGTATGCATAAAACAACATACCTCGATCTTGTGAGCTTTCCGATTTCCTAGCATTTGATCTTTCTTCATTTAAGCCTACATCATCACATTCAATCATTTAACCCAACCAAATATCATTCCATCATTTACATAATCTATCATATGACAACATTATCAAAAAAAATTTCAAATTTTACATATTTGTTCTCTTAGGCATTTCATCGAACACTTGGCGGGTTTCATATTAATAGGACACTTAATACATGTATTTTAAAACATGATTCCACTAGTTCATCTAGTAATTCTTCAATAATCAAACAAGTTCATATATTCCTTCTTATCCTACGTCAATTCATCTAATATCCATGTATCATACACAAGATCAACCATCAAGATTTCAAGGTTAAACATGATTACTTCAATTTTGATCATCCTACATTCATGAAAATTTCATATCAAATGGATTTATGTAACAAGTCCTTTAAATGGTCAAAATTAAACATAAACCTTATTCTATAGTGCAAATCCTACTTCCCATTACACATATCATAACATGAACTCACGTATGGGTTGAAACCCATTTCCTACGATTCACCAAATCAAGAAATTGGACTTACCACTTCAATAATCAAGGTTAGATGGTTGAAAATTGAAGCTCATGCATTTGATTTTCTTTGAAATTCCTACTCAATTAGTTGAATTTAGCAAACAAGGGTTTCACCCTTGTTTCTCCTGCTTGTTCGATCCCAGACACACACTGTGTGTGTGTTTTGGGTTTCCTTTCTTTTTAATAATTATAGTTTTAACATTTAACACATTTGGTGTAACATCTGTGCTTGTAATCATTGTGAACAGTTCAATTATCAACAAAACAATGTTATTTGATCCCAATGTTTGTTTGGTTATGTTTTACATTTTTCATGTTTTGACTTTTGTTCAATTTCAAACTCTACATCGCTTTCTGGAGAATTATACGCAAACTGGTTCGTAAACGTAATCAGTTTAACGCGAAAAATACTCCGGAACATCAACATATACTTAACGTACCTTAAATAACCTTTACATAACTTAGAAATAAGTTTTGAAGGCTTTGGTATGGCAAAAACAAGTTAATTTGCCTACAGGGACTAAATTTGACAAACTGCGAAAGTATGATGATTCGTACAAGAAAAGACATTCCGGAACATGACCATAAGTTAAAAATGCCATAAATATCCTTTACATAGCTTAGAAATAGGCTTTGAGGGGTTTGGTGTGCTAAAATAAACTTTTGGGTCATTCAGGGACTAAAAGCGTCAAAAAGTGCATAAGTTTGCATTTTCGCGCATAACTTACATTCTGAATACATCCGGACATCCAAAAATTTATGTAAGCATTAAAATATTTTATTTTAGTGTTTGGCATAAGAAAAATCCATTCGTCGCGCAATTTTGATTGTTTTCGCGTCCGTTACAACTTCCGTCGTAATTAACCGAACAACGCAACCGTACGGCCAAACGAACTGACATCCGAGATATTTTTGAGCACATTTTAAGTCCCCTATACTTTAACTTCATTTTAGAGCTTTGAAATGGGGTTAACGGGGCTTAAACGTGTCAAAAATGCATCAAATAGCAAGTTTGGATGCACAGGGGCCTGTTCTGCCAAAATATGAAAGTATCAGACCTGCAAGGTCCTTACGGACCGTATGGTTCTGAGTCTTATGGTCCGTAAGCAGGGGTCAGATAGCAGAAACTTGTTTCCAGCTTGATCCAGCTGTTAAACCACCTTTAATCCCTTTTGCACTTGCCTCTTCCTGATGATGGGGGGCCAATTTGAGTTACCTTAGTGTTGCAACAAGTGTAGGGACAAGATCAAAGCACGGTATTCGAGAAACGATCCTAACGGTGGTCTAAATCCTATAAATACCCAACACATCACAACTCAAAACCCACTTGAATTCTTAAGAGTTCTCTAAGTTTAAGTGAAACCACTTCATACCTGAGAACACTTGAGAAATCAAAGCTTTCGGGGACCCTTTGTAAGTGTTCCTTCGTTCTTTTATTCTTTTAGCGTTAAAGTCAAACTTTGTTTGACTTTCTACATTGACCAGTTTATGGTCAATGCGAAGTTCGTTTGAACTTCATAACGTGAGCGTAATCATGATGGTTATAGTCCCTAGTGACTATACCTACTGATTACCACGTTATCTTGGCTCAGTGACGAGTCGTAGTTTCGGCCAAAATGAGCATTCTTGCGTATTTTGTAACCAAACTACTCTTGGGTATCAAAACCATTTGTTTTGATACCAAACCTGTTTTCTAAACTTAGTTAAGCATGTTTTAACATGCTTAGCTCGTCACTTTTAGTTTAGTGCTTATATAGGGTCGTAAGGTAAGCGATCTAAACAATCGCTTATACTTTCGAACCCGACCCGTTTGGTCGATCATTAGGATCCGACCAAACACATTAGGTGTCCATAGTTGTATAGGGAATAACCTTCCGAGGTTATACCTTATGGTCACGACATTTAGTTAGTTGTATGATAGGTAGTTTATATGCCTTAGGTAAATGACCAAAATGCCCTTTTTACGCCAAAATTCATATTAAGCATATGTAACATAACTTTTGATATCTAAACTGTTTTGGAAACAATATTAGACATGTTAAGGCATATTTTACTTATCATAGGACTAGTTAGGCGTTCCGAACGCGTTTCACGCGAACGACGCGTTAAAGTAGCATAAGCTACCTAAACGGGTCGTAATGGGTCGTAAGCACTTAGGTTAGGTTTCATTTTAGAATGAAGTCTTTGTTAAACCATATTACATGAGTTTTCATTCTCGTTTGGTTTACGAACCCTCATTCTATCCGATCCTCCGATTTAGGTCCGATATATTAACATAGTTACCTATATTAGGTGTCGTTTGATATCCGTGATCTCTAGCATTGTTTGGTTGTTACTCAAGGACTACTAAGCAATCTCAAGTGAGTACATAGACCCTTCTTTTACCGTTTTCAATCTGTTTTGGGGTGAAACACATGTGCCTACTTGTTACTTTCATGCTTTCCATGTTTTCACATCATATACTTGCTATGTTCATTAGTACATTTATAGTACATCGTTTTACACTACATTTCATGCTATGTATGTCCATTGTGTGCATACTTAGTACATTGTTTTACATTACATTTCATGCTATGTATGTCCATTGTGTGCATACTTAGTACATTGTTTTACATTACATTTCACGCTATGTATGTTCATTTGATTACATACTTAGTGCATTGTTTTCACATGCTTACATTTTGGTATGACATTTGGTTTGTTTAAATGGGACAAAAATACATTCATTAACATTAGCTACGCCATTCGTTAGTAGGTAATGGTACCATAGGAATTGACAACTCCCGTTCCTAACATCCTAGGTATGTTTGGATGGAAGGAATGACCGAATTCGATAAACATAACACAGATGAATCTTTAATTTGTTTAAAGGTCTATCACCACAGTCACAAGGCTTGAATGTATGCATTTTTACAATATCGCATAAATGTTTGTATTCAGTATAGCATGCATTTCCACAAAACAAAACGTTGATTTAAACCACGTTTTACTTCAATACATTGCTTTGTGCATTTTTACCTATGGTTTAGTTGATACATATTTCACTTGCCATACATGACATTTTGGTTACACATTACATAATTGACATCTGACATAGACATTTTGGCATTGATATACACATTTAGTGATTTACATTAGACATAGACATTTTGATATGGTTTACACAATAACACTTGACAATTGATTTATACATGAACAATTTATAATGATGGTTGGTTTGGGTAAGTGATTTGAATAACGAGGCGTGTGTAATATGATACAAGCATGGTGGATACGCCGCTGGTACTTCCTATATATAAGTGCTTGTATGATATTACATGTCGTAGCGTTACTTAAATCATTTCAATATTTGACATATTACATTTTACATAAACAACTTATTTTTCACAAGACATTGTCTTACAAAACAGTTTATTTTATTCAACTCATTTTACTCGGTTATTTTATTAACCATACGCCATTCTTTTATATAGTCTGATTTCTTATCAAGTTTTCATATGATTTATAAAAGAAAACACTTAATAAGATTCATGACTAATTTTTATTAAACCGTTCTTTTAAAACCCAAGTCATGATTCCTATTTTCACAAACCTATGTATCTCACAAGCATTTTTATGCTGACGTACCTATTTTCACATGTGTTTCAGGAGCAGGTGCTTAGGTTTGATCAGGATACACTAGGATGGACTCGGGCCCTAGTGACATAAAAGAAGCAAGATAAGTTTAGTTAATGTTGTGTACTTTGTTTCCTTCGTTTAAAAGACAATGTAACTCGCTTGTTTAATAAATAAAATATAACTTTGTATGCCATGGTTGTGAAACAATAATTCTGTTACAACACTCCCCGACATTTCCGCCACGATTTGATGTTCTACGTGGTCGGGGTGTGACATTTGGCCCTTCTATTTTGTTTATTTATTTAACTTAGACACTTCTCATTATATTACTAGTATTTGTAACATTTCCATTAACTAAGTTATACCTTTAATTAATTTAACTTATAAGTCTTTTTGGGGTGTTACAAGTCTACCCCCATTAAAAGAGGTTTCGTCCCCGAAACTTGGACACATAACAATATAATTATCTACGTACTGAAGAGAAAAGGGTAGTGCTTCCGCATTTCATCTTCCGCTTCCCATGTAAGTTCCGATCCTTTCCGATGTTGCCATTATACTAAGATTTGTCTAACGGCTTTATTGCGAAGGTTCTTTACTTTAACGTCTTAAATGGCTATCGATCTTTCAACATAGTTTAATCTCTCATCCAATTCAATGTCGTCAAGAGGCACGAACGCTGTTTCATCCGCAAGGCATTTTCTCAATCGCGATACATGGAAGGTATTGTGAATCCCGTCTAGTGTAGACGGCAATTCTAAACGATATGCAACCTTCCCAACTTGAGCCAAGATTTTGAACGACCCAATATAACGAGGGCCCAATTTGCCCCATTTACGAAAAAGGATTATGCCCTTCCATGGGGGTACTTTTAGTAAAACACGGTCTCCGACTTGAAACTCAATAGGACGTCTTCTCTTATCCGCATATGCCTTTTGCCGATCTTGAGCCGCCTTCATTCGAGCTCTAGTTAGATCGATATTTTTGTTGGTCATTGCTATCAAATCGTTAGGCACAAGCTCCCTTTGTCCTACTCCCCCCAAAGTCTAACGCGCATGCCTTTAAGATATCAACAAGTTTTTGGATGGTTCTTTCTGATTGGCCGTCAGTCTGAGGGTGATAGGCGGTGCTTATGTGTAACTTCGTGCCCATATTTTCATGAAACTTCTGCCAGTAGCGAGAGGTGAATCTCGTATTTTGATCTGAGATGATTGACACGGGCACCCCGTGTCGAGATATTATCTCATTCATATAAACTTCCGTCATCCTTTCCGAGGAGTAGGCCTCTTGAATAGGTAAAAAGTGGGCACTTTTTGTGAGTCGGTCCACAATTACCCATATTGTATCAGCCCCCTTTTTTTTCGTTTCACTTTTGTTTTTCGTTTTAGGAAGCTTGGTCACCAAATCCATTGTTATTTCCTTCCATTTCCATACCGGAATTTCCAAAGGTTGTGATTCTCCGTACGGTTTCTGATGTTCTGCCTTCTCATGGAAACATGTTAAGCATTTCGCGACATATTTAACAATATCGCGTTTCATACCCAGCCACCAATAGTCTGCCTTCAAGTCCCGGTACATTTTTGTTGCCTCGGGGTGAATTGAATACCGTGACTTATTTAAGAGGTAGTATTCATTTACAATCATAAGTATATATCTTGTTCTCGTCTTAAAATCAAGCATTGAACTTTCATGCATTTACCATTCGTAGTGGGTCATTCTATTTCCACATCACTCATACATCATAGAAGATACTACATTCTAACATTAGCCCCACGAATACTTGTCGTGAGTTTACCTCGGTGTTCTATTATTATCATCCTTTTTAGGTACTTTCGCTAACACATAATAATTTGGACCATTTACATACTCATTTTACTAACATTCATTTGAGTTAAACGTTACCACCGGATAATTATAATTTCATTCCCGCTTATCTGGAGCAAACCACTACATTCCATTACTAATGTTGCTCCTAAATTCTTTTGTATCCTCATGGGAGGTTAGCTTATGATAGTACACACTACCGTAAAAATTCAAATATTAATACACTATTATAATTGCCATTTTCATACTCACTTATCTATACTCGTCACGAGGATTAAGCATCAATCTACATTTTCTACTGTTACTTGAACTACTTACAACTTTAACTCTAGCATCAAATTTAATCTTTTTAGTATCACTTTATTATTAGCTCTTTGCATGCACTACTTATTATACTAACCCGGTATGTCGTGCAAGAGCATCATACGAGCGTTGAACCAATCAGTCTAAACTT
>JARYGA010019783.1:0-24518 GCA_030545235.1 Helianthus tuberosus | reverse complement strand
TCCCACTTCCAAGTAGGAAGTTCAGGCTGTTGTAGCAAACCTGACGGTTTCTGATGCTCGGCTTTGACTTGAGCACATGTCAAGCATTTGGCTACATGAGTGGCCACAGACTTCTTCAAGCCTATCCACCAATAAATTGCCCTAAGATCCTGGTACATCTTATCAGCTCCAGGATGAACGGAGTATTTGGAACTATGGGCTTCCTGGAGGATAACATCATGAAGTCCTCCATAAGTTGGAACCCATATCCGTCCATTCAATCGCAGAATTCCGTCCTTGCTAAGAGTCAACTGCTCCTCAGTTACTCCTAACTTTTCATTAGGATAGTTAGCTACCAACACAGCTTCCTTCTGTGCAGCTAACAACCTTTCCATCAAATTGTTCTTTATTTCCATGCGCTTGGCATTGATTCGGATGGGTTTCACCTTCTCCTTCCGACTCAAGGCATCGGCGACTACATTCGCCTTGCCGGGATGGTATCTTATTTCACAATCGTAATCATTCAGAGTTTCCATCCAACGGCGTTGCCTCATGTTCAAGTCCTTCTGATTGAACAGATGTTGAAGGCTCTTGTGATCAGAATAGATCACACATTTTATTCCATATAAGTAGTGTCTCCACAGTTTTAGTGCGAATACAACGGCACCCAACTCCAAATCGTGGGTGGTGTAATTCTTTTCGTGCACCTTTAACTGACGTGAAGCATAGGCAATGACTTTGCCTTTCTGCATAAGCACACATCCCATCCCGGTGTGTGATGCATCACAATAAACTACAAACTCCTCTATTCCATCAGGCAATGTCAGTACTGGAGCATTGCTCAACTTTTGTTTCAGAATATCGAAGGATTCCTGCTGCTTAGGACCCCAGTCAAACTTAATCTTCTTACGTGTCAGCGAAGTTAGGGGTGCAGCAATCCTTGAGAAGTTTTCAATGAATCGCCTATAGTATCCTGCCAAACCTAGGAAGCTACGTATTTCTGTAGGCGTCTTTGGCTCATGCCAATTCATGACAGCTTCAACTTTAGCGGGATCTACTTGGATACCACGCTCACTAACAACATGTCCAAGAAACTGGACTTCCCAAAGCCAGAATTCACACTTCGAGAATTTGGCATAGAGCTTTTCTTTATGAAGTAGTTCCAGAATGCAGTGAAGATGCTTTGCATGGTCAGCTTGGTTCTTTGAGTAGATGAGAATGTCGTCGATGAAGACGATGACGAATTTATCTAAGTGCGGCTTGCAAACGCGATTCATGAGATCCATGAATGCGGCCGGTGCATTAGTGAGCCCAAAAGGCATCACTAGGAACTCGTAATGACCATAACGAGTCCTAAAAGCTGTTTTGTGCACGTCTTCATCCCTAACCTTCAATTGATGGTAGCATGACCTCAAGTCTATCTTCGAGAAGAAACTTGCCCCTTGAAGTTGATCGAACAGATCGTCGATTCTAGGCAAAGGATACCTATTCTTGATAGTAACCTTATTAAGCTCACGGTAGTCGATGCACAGTCGCATCGATCCATCCTTCTTCTTGACAAATAAAACTGGTGCTCCCCAAGGAGACGAACTAGGTTTGATGAAACCTTTGGCTAGCAAATCATCTAGCTGCGTTCTTAATTCCTTCATCTCTGTTGGTGCCAACCTATAAGGCGCCCTAGCAACTGGTGCTGATCCAGGAATAATGTCAATTCTGAATTCTACTTGCCGATCTGGTGGCAAACCAGGTAGTTCTTCAGGAAATACTTCGGGGTATTCAGAAATGACTGGGATATCTCCAATCTTGGGTTTCGGCTCATCAATAATTACTTGTGCCATGTAGATGACACAACCCTTCTTCAAACACTTAGAGTCTTTGAGTATAGACATTTTCTCGGGCAGCCCATACTGGGTATCTCCCTGGATAGTAAGTGATTCACCAGACGAAGTCTTGATCATCACTTGCTTCTTATTGCAAATAATCTGGGCCTGGTTATGTGATAACCAGTCCATACCCAAAACTATGTCGAAACCGGCTAGTTTTAAAGGAAGTAGGGACAAAGGAAAAGAGTGGTTCTTAATGGATATGAAACATCCATCTAATAAGGTTGAAGCGGTTTCTAAAGTGCCATCTGCTAGTTCCACCTCATACTTCACACTTAAAGTTTTAACAGGTAGTTTCAACAATTCACAAAACTTATTATCTACAAACGACTTATCAGCGCCTGAATCAAATAACACTCTCGTATAAACATCATTTACGAGAAAGGTACCTGTTATCACGTTGTCATCCTTGATGGCTTCCTTAGCATCCATCCTGAAGACCCTTGCATTGGTCTTCTTCCCTTCTTCATTCTTCCTTGTAAATTTTGGGCAGTTGGATTTGATATGCCCCTTTTCATTGCAACTATAACAAGTTGCGTCCTTTATCTTCTTGCACTCCAGGGTCTTATGTTCCGTAGACTTGCAAATCCCACAAGGCCTCGGCTGAAATTGGGATTTTGAGTCAAGTCTGCTCCTTCCAAAGTGGTGCTTCCTGCAAATTTTACATCTGGGTTTTTCACCCGACTGCTGACCATCCTTCTTAAATCCTGACCCCTTCTTCTGGTCATTGTTTCCCTTCTGCTTCTTGTCTGACCGTCGTGAGTTGTCATCCTCACGCTTCCTCTTTTCGGTATCAGTTTTCCTCTGCGATCTCAGCCTGACAGCATCTAAGGTAAGGGACAACGATATGTCCGCCACTGACCGAAAAGTGGTTGGTCTGGAGGCCTTCACATTTGCTTTGATCTCTGGTTCCAAACCTCCGATAAAACGAGCTATACGTTTAGGCTCCGGAGTTACCAAATAAGGGACCAACCTTGACAAAGTATTGAAAGTGGTAAGGTAGGCCTGACAGTCCAGGTTTTTCATGACCAGCGCCAGGAAGTCAGATTCAATTCTCTCAACCTCATGTTGAGGGCAGAAATTTTCCTTGATTAGTGCCATGAACTGTTCCCAGGTCATGTTGTATAACGGGACTTTCCCTGTGGCTTGGATCAAAGATCTCCACCAGGCTAAGGCTTCTCCTTTGAAAGACTGTGAGACAAACTTCACAATATCCCTATTATGACAACCACTGATATCCACCACAGTATTCATTTCGTCCATCCAAGTCATGCAATCAACAGCTCCTTTTTCCCCAGTGAAGTCCCTGGGTTTGCACGAAACAAAGTACTTATAGGTGCAACCCCTATTACGGGGTTCTTGATCCTGTATGACTCTTTGGGATGGAACACTCCTTCGGTTTGACGAGTGGTGAGAATTACTGTTGTGGGCAGTGTGGGTCCTGGAGGGTGTTCTAGAGTGTGGTGCAGATTGGGTCCTTGTATGGGTACCACCTGATTCTTGGAGCTGTCTATCCATAGCTCTATTAACCGCATTATCTATCTTAGCTTGTAACTCTGCACCCGCTACGTTTACATGGGCATTATCATTCACTATCCCTGGGTGACTGTTGACCTCATTTGAGTCTGCCATGTATCTTGAACTGTAACATATCGACAATAATTTATTGGTGAGTTTATTATAGAATTGTCTTTTATGGCAATTTTATTAACCGTGGTAACATAGACCATATATGGTT
Organism: Helianthus tuberosus; assembly: GCA_030545235.1. Classification (NCBI taxonomy): domain Eukaryota; kingdom Viridiplantae; phylum Streptophyta; class Magnoliopsida; order Asterales; family Asteraceae; genus Helianthus; species Helianthus tuberosus. Next base: position 20,918 of record JARYGA010019783.1, on the reverse strand, counting down.
AATTTATTACTCACATAAATTTAGGATATCTAATATAATTTATCATAATTATCAAACAATAACAGTTTTATTAGCACATAAGGCCTAGTCACAGGGACAATTTAGATTATAAGCTATGATTTCAGAGAATCAAAGCATGAAGGTTTGAACAAAGTTCATTACCCTTATCAGACAGGGTCACCGACTAATACTGTCTTTTGTCTCATATGAAAATGAGAAGGGCCCGTAGGCATTCCATTACCAATGAACGGTAAAAAGAACTGATCATATTTATTAATGATTTAACCCGTGATTCAGAGATCATTAAGTTGGGTTTAGAATCTTTGAAAAGATCCATATATAATAATAACACATGTGTTTTTAACGAATCATGTCTGCCAGGAGTGTTAACATGTTTTCAGATGTTAACAGGGATTTGAATCTTTTTAACGAGTTTTACCATCTGGGCCAGGTCTTAAAATGACATGCAGGCTAGGTTATACTTTTAAGATCCTTAATAAAAATAACATAGGCAGATAGATTTTTAAAAGGAATGATTCTGATTTATTTATTTCATATATTATTTAATTATGCATAACATAGAAATGATGAAATTTATAAACTTACATTCCATTAAACTAAACGTAGTACATTTTGCCCTAAACGGGACTTTTCACAAAAACACATGCCCACGCAGGAGCTATACATATAATACATGTCCTCACAGGGACGGTCTACAAAAGTAAATGTCCACGCAGGGACTACTAGAGACAAGTCCACGTAGGGACTAAGTACAAAGATAGATGTCCACGCAGGGACTACATACACATATAAATAAATGTCCACGTAGGGACTTGATTTAAACAAGGAAATACAATAACATATATTGGGATTTAACGATCCCGTTTCTTCTTTCCCTTCAGTAAGTTTGCCAAACCACTCATGAATCCCTCATTTTTCCTACGCTCCTTCTGGAGGTCTCGCTCAACCTTGTCCAGTCTTTGACGGAGATTCTCCTGCTCTGGTGGAGAAAACCGTGGTGGCTGGTACTGTGGTGGCTGGTACTGTGGTGGCGGCTGAGCCGGTACTTGGTACCCTTGAGCTGGATGTCCCATTCCCCAAGGGGTTCCATATGGACCCTCAGGGTTTTGGGCAAGGTAGTTTGCTGCCACTAGGTATGGGTCGGCCTCGGCATAGTTATAGTTATGGTATGATGGCGGTCCGTAAGGGTTGTAAGCTGCCGGAGCAGTATAAGCAGGGATTGGGTGGCCAAAACCCGGTGATGGCGGTGCAATAGGTGCCGAATTCACCTCCGAAACTGGAACTGAAGGTCCACCCATCTGTGGGACTTCATAAGTAGGCGGGTAATGGCTGCCGCTAGAGTGTTGAGGGGTGTTGAGATGAAAATCAACTTCTCGTGCTGAGATCCGTGCGCCAGTCCTCCTACGTCTTGGTGGCTCTGGAGGCTCTAGATGAACTGGCGGCGGTGGAGGCGGTGGCGTGACTGCCTCATAACGTGGATCCCCAGAGGGATCTTGCTGCTACTCGAAACGTGGATCCCCAGAGGGATCTTGCTGGTGCTGGGACGGCTGCTGGTGAGGTGATGAGTGTTCAGATGGTGTATAATACCACTCACACCGTTCGAACCGTGCCATGTGACTATCCGGACCCTGGTATGGTGTTCCGTGAAAAGACGAACCGTCTGAGATCACGAAAGGATGGTTAAAGGATCCGGTTGAAGCCTCGACGGGATCTGTGTCCTCGTCCATATCTTGATCACCAGAAAAGTGATCCTCCGGTCCTAATGGGTTAAAACCCACGTGCTCTGGTAGGTACTCTGCTGGGTTAAACTGACCCCGAAAAACAGGAGTAGGGTCGCGAAAGGAATCTTGCGATGAGGATCGCTGTAATGGTATGTGTGATGGTTGCGGGTTGTTGGGCTCATTCTCAGAAGAGTGAAAATATGGAGGCGTGGAGCTATGTGACGTGGATTGTCTGGAAGGCTCCTCATAGATCCTCCAAGGTTCTCTCGGATCTATACTCCTTGTAACAGAAGGAGTTCGCCGGCCTGAAGGCCCGGCCTCATGGTCGTTAGGGGCGCTGATCGGCGCCTTTCCTCTATCTCCTCCTCGTCTAAATCTTGGCGGCATTGCTTAACCTGTTAATATAACAAAGGTAATGACAAAGAAAAATATTAAGGACAAAATTTAAATTAAAAATAAAAATTTTGGATTATTCCTAAGTTCTTTGTCTAGACTCGAAGATTTAGGAATGTGCAATTGTGTAACTGAGATTAAACACAAATGGCTAGTGTTTAATTCCCTCAGTGTTGGCTCTGATACCAACCTGACACACCCCGAATTTCCACGTGTTACCGGTGGGCCCGGTAGGGGAGTATCGTGACGTGGTTGGCAACATAATAGTCAAACAACACAATATTTAAATGCACAGCGGAAGCAAAGTATAGATTTAATTCAACCAAGCGATATTGTAATATTAAGTATCACAAATAGTCGAATATAAATCCACAGGTAGATCAAAATAAAAGGACACAAATGTTCAACAGTTTATGACATATAAGCTGGCGAGACTTAATGTGGATGCTAGGAGACAAGCCAGCCTATTTCGCGTAGTACCTGCACTTAACCTTTTTAAGAAAAATACGTCAGTTTACACTGGTCAATACAATCAACCGACTCATTTTGAAAAGAGTTTAAGAAAATGCATTTAAGGCACAAGGCACAAATAATATTTTATAACTTGGGATAATTATTTAAATATATAATACTTGTAAACAAATTACATGTTTCTTATGCGTTCAGTAGTCCGATCCGTAGACCAGGTTAAAGATCAATAGACACACCACTTTATATAATAAGACACTGACAGGTGTACGCCTACACCTGAGTGCTAAGGTCGTGGCCATTTCGTAAAATGATGCTAGGGATATCCGGGACATGGTCATTAACCCCCCAAAGGCTTTAAGCAAACAAAACATTTCAAAACGTAGCATATCAATGATTTAACCTCTATTCGATTAAAGATTCAATGCCGGACCAAGCGGTATTTTATATACCGTACCCCAAGCCCGTATAGGGAAAATAAGTTAAAAGTATTTACCTGAGCAAGTATAGTTCAAAATCAGCGAGTGCAAGTATCTTTTACTGGTTCTCCTAATCTGGAACGAAGGTTTATAATAACATATTAGAATCCTAACGGGTCTTTAGTTAAGCTTACGCTTAGACCGGTTAGTTTTAAAGATACGGTTCGTACGCACGATTAAGCGAAGACCGGATAGAATGTGATTTAGACCCGACAAGTTTGAAGACTTGCTTAATATGGGTATATGATACACATTCTGGATTTTGAGATAAAACCGATAAGGTTTGACCCGTTTCGGCTAATTTATGTAAACTAGTTACATAAACCGATCCGAACGCGCGTGAAGCGTAACGGGTATCCGTAAGAGTCCTAAACAGGTTTCCTAAGTTAACACGCCTTAAATAAGTTGTGATATCATTAGGATATCACCCATGATGCCCAAAACGAGTTTAATCTCTTTATAAGCCCCGCAGGGGCATTTTGGTCATTTTAAAGATTATAAAAGGGTTTAATTAGACGCCTGTGATCCGGGTCTGAGTTGATCAGTAAAATAGCTTATTTTAACAGGTTATAACCTTTGGTAATAAGTCTTATATACTAAAATAGTTTTAAACCCAAACTATGCGTTAAATACGCGTATAAAGTCGTTTTAAGCGATGTACGGGTTAAAATACGATTCTGAGTTTTCTGATCAAATAAACAGGCTCAAAATACTCCATTTATTATTTAAAATCAGTAGCAATTGGATTGGCGTTAAAAGGATTTGTAAAACTCATTTTATGGCCGAAAAGGGTATTTTTTTGGTATTAACCGAATCGAGGCGATAAACCTAGCTTATGATCAGTTTAAAAATAATTAAAAATCTTCAAAAATCCCAAAATATTATATCACATCAGTGGGTAAAAGGTTTGGTGTCCAAAATTGGGTTTAGATAGGCTTTACGCTAATGACGCCGTTTAATTACTTAAAAGCATTCAAATTACGTCATTAAGCATAACTCCTTATCTAGACCTCCAACTGATGTGAAATTTTAGGTACAAGTCTAAAAATCAGTAACTAAGATTATGACACTTTCACATTTCCAAAAATCTCATTTTATGGTCATAAGGGCATTACGGTCAATATTTAGGCGTTTAACGGAAACATCGGACGATTAGGGATTCGAGTGGTATAAACGCAGAGGCTTATACACACATGCAACTAGGTCCTAATGGAACTTTAAAGCATGTCTAAACCTATATAAATCGGGTCAGAACTGAGGTCAAAGCAAAAGTCAAACTTTTGCGTCTCTCGGTTCCGAATCGGTTCGAAACATAAAGTTGTCGAATCAAACAAGCTTAGACAAGTTATTATACTTATTTTCAAGTTGTATGACTGATAAAACAGATTACACGCCTTCTGTATCATTAAATATGCGATTAACATTTCTGTTGACTTTTCGGAAGAAGTTTGACTCGACAAACGACATAGTTAAGATTGAAATCAGTGGGTGACCTTTTAAGGGTTTAAAGCCTACATGATTACCAACTTATAACAACTTTCGATTCGACAAAACTCTGGACCATTTGTGTTTTATCGTGAAGTCAAACCGTAGTTACGACGGTTTGATTTCTAGGCTATAAACTAAGCATAACTGAATTAGAGAAGATCAAGGGTACTTACACTTGTCTAATGGATGATTTGGAATGCTTGGGATCTGCTGGAAAGCTCCTCAAAATGACCAGAAGTGAATGCAAGATGAATGATCAAATTTGCAAAGAATGTGGGTCTTCTTATGGTGTTCAAACACACTTAGATCATCAACACATAAGTCTAGGGATGTTACCATATCATCAACAAGTGTCCTACTAGCTAAAAACCACCTTAGGGCAGCCCAAGGTATCAAGGAATGGCATTTGAGTCGGTTAAGGAACATGCAGGACACCTGCACATACATTCTGATCAGACAAGGCAGTCGCGTAGCGCGACTGCCAAGACCCTTCATGCTCGCGCTACGCGAGGGTATAGATGACCAGTTCAGCAAGTTTCATTAATTGCAATTTCAGTCCCTGGTCCCCCGAAAGGTCGTTTTCACTTGGTTTTCTTGCATTTTAAGACTTTATATTTGACATATGGGGCTTTAGGGCTTATACCATCTTTGTTAAGTCCCCGGGTGACTTTGTGATCACCCGAAAAGCCCTAAATTTCAATGTTGACGGTTCTAACCCTCACACACGGATTTTATCATAACTTTCTCATACGGTAACGAAACTTGGTGAAATTTTTATGGTAGATTCTAGTGAGCATAATTAATCGTTACAAGGCTTCGGGTTTGCTAAAAGGTCATTCAGAGGTATAACTTAACATGTTGACACATTTAACCCCTGCAGTTTGTAATCTCTCACTTTCTTTCATAATTCGCTTCGTATGATCCATGATCCATTCGTTTAAGGTTATAAACATCATGTAGGGTTATTGTAACGTATATTTATTCCTTGTTGACACTTTGAACCCTTATATTTACACAGTTTCACTGTTTGTCAACTTTAGTCCTTCAAGAACATTCTTTCACACGTTCAAACCTATGACACGTGTCAACACATTATAGGACGTAAATTTTCGAGGTGTTACAACTTTGTGGTGGGGAAAAGTATGATCATCAGCAATTGAAACATATTTATCCTCACAATCACAATAGGTTAGAAATAGATGTTGCGGGTTTGTGTGTTGGCCGTTGTACTGCGTAATGAAATCAGGGCTATCGATGAGAGACTTCCATGCTTTGCAGACAGATCGGAACTGAATCAAGGATTTGACAGGAAGCTTTTTCATGATTTCCATTTGCATTTCGAATGGTATGTTGTCTGACATTTTGACAGTTGCGTGTGGTGGTATGTACGTATTTCTAGGGTTTACGAGTGACGACGATTTGGGTGGAGCCAAATTTTAATTTTTTAAGATGTTATATATGTGATTTGTATCCAGCATTTTTAAGCAAAACGACGCCGTGGCCATAAATCTTGGGCTTTTGTAGAGAGGGGTTCTTCAGCCTATGTGTTTAAAACATTGCATTGGGCTTTTGTAGTTGTTTAATCCAATTGCACATTCAACTTGGGCCACCTATATAGGCTGTTAATGTGTTAGAACTAGTTTTTGTCCCGCCCGCGTTGCGGGGCAACAAGCCGGATATTTCTCTGTGATAATATGTATGTCTGTACAGAGGGCAAAATCGTAAATTATATTTTGAACTGGAGGCGAAATCATAATTTTAAACTGAGAACAAAATCATAATTTTATTTTGAACTGTGGGCAAAAACGTAATTTTGAGTTGAGGGCAGAATCGTAATTTTGAGCTAGAGGAAAAAACAACATTTTATTTTGAACTTGGTGCAAAAACGTAATTTTAAACGCAGGGCGAAACCGTAATTTGAAACTGGGAACAAAATTAAAAGTGAGTTTTTGAACCGAGGGTAAAAGCGTAATTTTGAGCTAGGGGCAAAATTATAATTTTATTTTGAGTTGGGAGCAAAAACGTAATTTTAAACAAAGGACGAAAACATAATTTTAAACTGGAAATAAAATTAAATTAAAAAAAAAGTTGGTTGAAAAGGGAAGTGCCAGACAAGCTGCCTAGCACTATTCCCCTAACTTAGAAATGTATATGTAGGGAATGCAGAAATAAGATTCCCTATGCAATGTTCTAGCATGTTTATCCAGATATATTTTATATATTTTTCTCTGTTTATCAAAGAAATATTAGTTTATTATACTAGTTTTTATATTTATCACTAGTGGTATGCGTTGTCCGTGTTGCGGGACGCTAAACTGAATATTTCTTATTTATTTTGGTTACTTGTACGTACATTCTACTTATAACGCGATCTTAAAAAAAATACACCAAATCAACCAAAGTAAACTAAAACACTACCATAGTTTTACTACAAAAAATGTTAACTCAAAAAACTAAAACAATGGCAAACATGTAATTTAGAGCTAGGGGCAAAACAGTAATTGGTCAGGACCAATGAGCGAGTGCTAGGCAGCTATTTGACACGAATAAAAACTACATTGAGTCAATAGTTTTGTAAAAAAAACGATTGGCAAGATTGCAATTTGAACTGGGGGCAAAATCATATTTTGAACTAAGGGCAAAATCGTAACTTTTAGCTAGGGGCAAAACCATAATTTTATTTTGAACAGGAGGCAAAAACTTTATGTTTAACTGAGGACAAAATTTCGAAATTTTTAGCTGGGGGCAAATCCAAAAAATTATTTTAAACTATGGTGAAATTGTAATTTTAAACTCAGGATAAAATCGTAATTTAGCTGGACCAATGGGGAAGTGTCAGGCAGCTGCCACACTATTCCCCAACCTTTTGTAGTATTTTGAACTAAGGGCAAAATCGTAACTTTTAGCTGCAGGCAAAACCATAGTTTTATTTTGAACTGGGGGCAAAAACGTAATTTTTAACTGAGGACAAAATCGTATTTTAAGCTGGGGGCAAAACAAAAATTTTATTTTGAACTAGGACGAAATCGTAATTTTAAACTTAGCATAAAATCGTAATTTGGCTACACCAATGGAAAAGTGTCAGACAGTTGCCTGACACTATTCCCCAACATTCCTTTTGTAAAAAGCAAAAAAAATCCAAACATGCCAATTGCATCCAACACTTTTTCCTTCCATGCAAAGTGTAGATACAGAAGATATGTATATAAACTCACTCAATATAGCATTTGTCATATACTAGTTTTTGTTCCGCCCGTGTTACGGGGCAATAAACCAAAATTTTCTCTCTCATAACATGTATGTCTGTGTTCCGGTTACTTATACATACTACTCATAACATGATCTCAAAAAAAAAATCGAGTCAGCCAATTAAAACAAAACACTACCATACTTTTGCTAAAAAAAAACTAAAACGGTGGAAAAAACTACCAGTTGGCACGATTAAAAATTACACCGAGCCAACCAATTAAAACAAAACACTACCATAGTTTCGTAAAAAAAAGACTAAAACGAATTTTACACCGGGGCAAAATCGTAATTCGACAGGGAAATAAAATGGCAAAACTATTAACTTGAGCTGAGGGCAAAATCGTAATTTAGCTGGGAGAGATAAAAAACAAAACCAATGGTAAAACTTTAAATTTAAACGAGGAAAATCGTAATTTGGCTGGACCAATGGGGAAGTGACAGGTAGTTGTCTAGGAAAGAAAATGACAAAACTATTAATTTGAGTTGAGAGCAAAATGGTAATGGTAATTTGGCTGTGAGGAAAAAAAAATCAATGGCAAAACTGCAAATTTAAACGGGGCAAAATCGTAATTTGGTTGGACCAATGGGGAAGTGCCAGACAACTGCCTGACACTATTCTCCTTCATGTGTTTTGTAGTAGTTTTTGCCCCGCCCGCGTTGCGGGGCACTACGACAAATATTTCTCTCTCATAACATGTATATCTGTGTTTTGGTTACTTGTATATATGACTTATAACACAATCTAAAAAAATTACATCAAGTCAACCAATTTAAACAACACACTACCATACTTTTGCTAAAAAAAAACTAAAGCGATGGAAAGACTATATTTTAAATTTGGGGAAAAATCTAATTTTTTAGGACAAATGAGTGTGTTCCAGGTTGCCGCCTGGCGTGAATAAAAATTACACCGAGTTTAGTAAAAAAAAACTAAAACGATCGCAAGATTGTATTTTTACACCGGGGGAAATCGTAATTTCACAGAAAAAAAACGATAGCAAAGCTGTAAATTTGAACTGAGGGCAAAATCCTAATTCGGCTGAGAGGGAAAAATCAAAACCAATGTCAAAACTGCAAATTTAAACAGGAAAAAAAATCGTAATTTGGCTGGACAAACGGAAAAGTGTCTGGCACTATTCCACTACAGGGTCTATGTATATATACCTGTCTCTTAACCAACTGGGGTAGCCCAGTTGGCTAGCCTCACCCATCTCTTCCCCAGAGACCCGGGTTCGAATCTTGTGGTCGGCAGTCCACACAAGCTCTTCGTTCTCGGTGGGTAATCACCGCCAGGCAGCTATGGGGCTGGGCTAGCTTGCGGAGTGAGTACACTCCAGCGGATGGGAGGTCCGTGCCCTTACCCCCCCCCCCCCCCCTATATATACCTGTCTCGCACTATTCCACTCCATGATCCATGTATATATATTAAATTTGGCTGGACAAACAGAAAAATGTTAGAGAAGTGCATGTCACTATACCACTCCATGGTCTATGTATGTATATACTTGTCTGCGCTATTCCACTCCATTGTCTATATGTATATATATAAAGTATGTTTCAAGTATTATAATATTTTGACACCCATTTTTTCAGTCTTCGTGCACTCTGTTGAGTGGCCCCTTAGACATGTTTTAAGTCTCATTTATGTTTCAAAGCATATATAGAAGCAAGAATGTTAATACTAGTAACTGTATATTAAAATAGCTTTTGTATTTTAAACAAACTAGTTCTATACACAGTGCCGCGTTGTGGCGCGCTCAACCAAAACGCCCTTGGTTGTAATTAGACGTACGTTTTATATTACTACTAATAACACGATTACGCTAAACCAAATCATTCCTGATGTATTTAATTAGTTTAGTTATAAATATGAAAGATGGAATTAACAGAGAGAAATTATTTTGAGATTACACAATAAGATAAAAGTTGCAGTTAAAAATAGGTTGGTTGTTTTGACATTTTAGGGTAACCATTTATTAAAACTATAAGCAAGGTAAAGTATGCCCACAAAGTTGTCAAAATCATAAACTTCAAAAAATAGAAATATCTATAATTTTTTGAATAGCAAGTATAGCAACAACATGATAAAATGAATTCATTGCAGGTCATTGCAGAAGCTGATCAATGCAAACACTAATATATTTGGCATCATGTAATAAATAAAGACAAATCCATCAAGATTTTGGACATTTTCTTACTTGTGTGCTGTCTTGCTGCCGCAATGCAAACACTAATATGTTTGGCATCATGTAATTAATAAAGACACAAAAACCATATAAGAGCATGTAAATCAATCAAGATTTTGGACATTTCTTACTTGTGTGCTGTCTTGCTGCCGCAGTAGCAAGTTTTGAAACCACGGTCACAATAAAATAAGAAGGGTTTTATGCCTGTACAAACAGAATATGAATACCTTACTTAGAATGTCACACCCTGAAATTATCAGAGCATTGGCGTGACTGGACTGGTATCTTCATTGCACAGCGGAAGCAAAATAAGCTAAGACTTTTAGAAAATGAACGCCCACTAAGTACTCGACTCTTCAATGGTTCTCCTATTCCAACCGTGCCTTGGCTTTGAAAAGCAACCTGAGAAAGAAACATGGTAAAAAGTAACATAAAGTTGAGCGAGTTCATAGTTTGTTCGTAAAAGATTTGAGATAAACCTTTTGAGTTGTGAAAGGTTTGAAATAAATCTTTGGTATTGTGAAAGATTTGAAATAAATCTTTGGAATAACCGGTTTTTGAAATAGTATTGAGAAAATGAATTTAAAAATCATTTTCTTGCCAAGTTATATGGAAACGTTGTGTTTGTAACACGTTATTGTTCATAAAACCATGTATTTGTAAAGCCTTGTATTTGTAATGTTCGCATAACCGTCAATGCCCACCCTGTCTTTGACTCCATACCCGCATAATGCTTTGAATTTGTATAAAACATGGTAGTTAATTTGTATGAACAAGAAGTTTCCGTAAGTATAAAATCCCTGGTATGTAGCAGCTAAGGAAAAAGAGATCACCAATGGTTTGCAAGGCCATTGATATGTGTGAAGTGCAAGTAGGAAGACTCAAACCTAGCGGATTTGTGCGTCGGGTACATAGTCACCCCGAGGTCCGTTCTGCTGGGCCTGGGGCTGGGCTTGCTACACCCAGATAGATCTATCGCATTGTGCCCCTCGGTCCTACAATGAGGATTAATGGCCTCCAGTTCCCGCCTACCTACTCACATGATCTAAGTAGTAACCCTCCTTACGCTAACCATACCATGTATAAAATAAATCCCTGGTCACCCTGACCGAATCCCTGGTCACCCTGACCAAATCCCTGGTCACCCTGACCGAATATCATTCCCATTTCGAAAATAAGCATTTGTTTTTGTAAAAACCGGTATGTTTAGTATAAACCTTTCGTAATTCATTTGTGTTCCTCGAAATCCCTTCGTAATATGATTTAGAAATACGAGTTTTGCGTTTGTTCAAAACTTTGTATGTTTTTGCAAAACGTGCATGTCTTTCCACCCCGAAAGCATTTACAAAAATGTAAAACAGTAAAAAGTGGGGGTTATGAACTCGCCTGAATATTCCTGTGCAAAGCTAGCTAAATACGACTTCGTGATGTCGTTTCCAAGACGAGACTCGCTAGCGTGCATTCTACAATATTCCTAACACGGAATATCTAATAAGTTTCTAAATAAAAGCGGTAACTAGTCTACGTGTCACCGAGCTCTACCGAATCGTTAATCGAACGATTCAACGGTAAGTTGTTAACTTAATGGAAAAGATTAAGTTATATGTGTTAAGTCTCGTTTAATGTCAGTAGCAGTTTAATAAGTCTTGCAAAAGACTTAGGGGCTGTTTGGTAGCCTCTGAATGGTCATTAAGATGCTACCTCTTAATGGAACCATTAAGAATTTTACCAATGAGAAGGTAGAATAAAGTGATGTGTGATGATTTACCATTCAGAGGTTACCTCTTAACCATTCAGACTTTAGTTTACCTCTTATTTATTCAGAGGTTTTAAACCATTAAGAGGTAGCATCTGAATGATCGTTAAGAGGCTACCAAACAGCCCCTTAGTTTCCGAGAGACTTAAAATGAATAAATATTTATATAAAAATATATAAATATATCGTTGTAAGTGTGTTAGCCGTCTCGAGTAGTCATACGTGTATAAAAGAATATTTCTATGAAAATATCATATAACAAACTCGTATCATATATCGCGTTTCGTATGAAAGTAATATATAATAACTTGTATTATGTATATCACGTCTTGTGTATATTTGTCAAAAATATACGTATATGCCATTTAGGCGTTTGAAATAAATATAAAACCATATTTATTTAAATGGAGTTTTAGCATTGAAGTCGTTTAAAATAAATATAATAGTTATATTTATTTTATAAAAGAAGTCATATGGTTTGTTATCTGAAATAAATATACCGACTATATTTATTTTTATAAAAGAGTTGTTGAAATATCCAAGTTTAAAATAAATATAAATACTATATTTATTTTTGTAAATTACTTTCTGAATCGTCGTTTTCGAAAATTGCGAAGTGTTGTCGAAAGTAATTATATGCTTTTGCTAGTTTTCATAAAAGTTGCCTGATATCACTAGTCGTCGTTTCTCAATAAAACATGTTTTGTTTTATAAATAAACGCCCTTTATTTTACGGATTTTCTCGAAAAACGGGCAGAGTTTCCTCTGTTTTTGGACGATCCCGACATCTCAGTGTCGCTATATTTTTCAAAATTCAACAATGTATTGAACAAACAATTTATATCTAAAATTTTCGTCAAATGTAAAAACGTAAATAATCACTAATGTATAAACTATGTTACGAGGGTTCGAGCTCGGTTTGCGTAATCTAATAACGAAATATAATGATCTCGCGATGTTAAAATCTTGTTACCGGGTCTTGGAGTTGACTGAACTTTGACTTCCATTGACCGAGCCGTTGACTGAGCGTTGACCGAGGCGACTGTTGTTGACCGACTGAGTCGAGTTGAACCGAGTCGAACCATACTGAGTTAACCCGAACACCGAGTTGACTCGGTTTGACCGAGTCAAACCGAGTTAAACCAAACCAAATCTGACTTTTGCTTACTGAACTTGAATCTGGACCCGAACCGGAGCTCTGCTGCAACATCGTCACCGGCGAACCATCGCAGTAAATCAGACGGTATTCACCGCCAACATCATCATCCTCAACTTGTCTTCATATCATCATCATCGGAAAACAAAAATGAGAACGTATCTCTGTCGTTAACCCTCGAAATCAAAGAAAAAAAAATCAAAATTTCAAAAGAAAACAAAGGAGTGGGAGGGTTTACCAGAAGGTTCATCGGAATAATATAACACCACCGGCGGTGGCCGTGATCGGCGGCGCTGCCGCAGTGGAATACCACCGCCAGGTTCTCAGTTGTTGTTGTCGGCTCCACGGGAGCTCCTCCGCGCTCCGCCACTATCCATCTTCTCTCTCTCGGTCTCTCTCTCTCTCCACAGCCGTTGCTCATCACCACCCGATGACGGTGGTGGTGGTGGTGGTCCGTTTCTTGCTCATCGAGGGGGGGGGGGGGGGGGGGGGTTGCTCGTCGGCTGCCAGTTAACCGGTACCGGCCGGTTGTTTCATCGAAGGTGAGAGGGGGTGGGGTTGACCGGTGTGTTGGGTTGGGTCTTGTTTGGAGGAGTTGATTCCTCTGTGTTTGTTTTTGTAATTGAGAGAGGGTATGTTATGTTTGTGTGTGTATGAATGTGCAGAAGAATCGAGAGAGAGAGAGTATTTTGATGAGATGGGTTTTGTGTTAGTGGGTATAGGCCATATATAGAGGAGACATAAAATCTCTTGCTTGATCTTACTGTGATTTTGTAGATATTTTTGTGATTTTGATGAGATCTTGTATAGATCCTCAAGAAATAGATCTAGTATAATATGCGCAGGTTTAGGCTTGTGGGTTTTGGGCTTGGGCCCGGGGCCTACAAGCCCACCTCGTGTGTAAGTGGCCCGTAATTCCTACGAGACCCGTTGTCAAATCCTGAACTCCGTTTTAACGTCAAAAATTAAAATACACAGAAATACGGTCGGTAGTCGTTGTTTGCACGCCCATTCGTCGATTTCGGTAATAATAATCGTGAAAAATTATATCGTTGTCGTCTTTAATCCGTTTTTCGATCCGGTTTCGACTGTAGTCACTAAAATTTAATTACGAAGCTAAAATATATCGTAAAAGTTTAATATTTGTCGGCGTTGTCAGTGTTCTTTTCGATTTCAATCCGTTGCGGTTTAACGTTTCACAGGTTTTTCTGTAAACCACCGTTCGCGCACTGCAAAGCCGGTTAGCCGTTTCTAGGCACTCCAAAGGCCTAATTAAGTTAATTTGCGCTGTAAACACTATTTATTATCGCGTTAATCACGTAATTAAGGGCCGTAAATCACGGGTTGTCACATAGAACACATCAGTTAAAAGGATTTTCAAACATTACTTTATTAGCATCACCAACCAGCAGAACTTTTCTTGCTGCTACCCCATCCGCTATTATCAGTATCCTTGTCCTTCTGCTCCTAACCATTGTCTCCCCACCCGCTACTAGCAGCATCTTTGTCCGCACCACCTGAACCAGAAGTTCCGTTATTCTTCTGTTCCCAACCGGCGCCACCGTCATTTCCTATCGCTTTAGTACTCTTTTGGGGCTACCCCATCCGTCATTTGCAACCACTTAGGTATCACCTGAGCCAAAACCATTGTTACTTTTCTTGCCCAAACTTCCACCACCTCTGCTGTCACACCCCAACCGATGGCGGAGTCATCGGGGCATGGCACTAAGCGAAACAGATTGTCCAGAAGTTTCCACAACAATTATCTTAACTATTCAATTTAAATAATACGTCCCATACCGTATCTCAAACAGTCAAATAATTATTACAGACAAGCATCACGACAAATATTCTGTTCCGACAACTCAGATTTAAATAAGTAGCAATTGTTTATCTGCTTCTAGAGACCCCTAATTCGTTATCTACAGACAACTATTTGTTGGGCTCTAAAGCTTTATTCTAGCTTCCATTTCCTACCACAAATGCATCCTAAGCACCTGTCACATACGTTAAAATAAAAGTCAATACATATAATGTAAAGGTGAGCATACAAGTTTGATAATAGCATATAGAGTTTGAATTCGTTTACGCATAACCAGCATGTACACATAGTGAAATGAAGCACATTAGTTATCGACATAGACCCATCGATATCAATGACAGCGGGTTGACTGCCTGAGGCAGTTCGCAATACATGATTACCACCGTAATCCATGCAAGTAAAGGATCCTTAACAACCCCCGTGAGAACGGGTGCTGAGTCCAAACTATAGTACTATCGTTGCTAAGGCAGGTAGACAGCATTCCATGTGTAAACATAACAAACAAGCATTCATGAGCCACGTATAACATGCATTAACGGTTAGCGTTCAAATAGTTTGAGTAGTGTGATAATTGTAGTTTGAATATTCGTAACGTATGTAACACCCAAAAGTGCTTAAAGCAAAAAGGGATCGAATATACTCACAGTGATTTATGGATTGAAGGGAGCGCTTAGCGAAAACGGTTAGCCTGAATAGATTCGGTAGCATAACGATAAGTGAAACGTAAAACAGGAAACAAGTATTGAGGAGTCGGACAGCTGGTCGATCGGGTGGCACTTCTAGTTCATTAAACATGTTGAAAATTGAATAAGTGTTGAAGCATAGTATCTCATGATCCGAAGAGTAATTCGATCGGACAATAGTTCGATCGAACAGCAGTTCGTTCAATACCATTCTTCAACACAAGTTGTTTGTGTGGGACCATGTGCTAGCCGATCGGCTGGCAAGTCGATCGGCTGGCTGTCCGTTCAGACAGTAGTCCGATCGGTCAGCATCTTGACCCGATCAGCCTTACGTCTAACACCTTGGTTGTTCTGTTTGTTTGTCGTTTTATCGAGGTACTTTGACAGCGAGTAAAACCATAGATGCCTCGTTCTTACTTGGTCTCCCGAGTCGGACAGGAATCACCCAAATCCGGTCGGTGGTCTGTTCGGAACGAAGTTTAACATTTAACCCGAAGTCGGTTAACCTCGTGAATAGAATCCAGATCTTGAGCCGTATAACCACTGGGTGCTTTGTAATCGGCTCAGGTTCCGTTTCCACTGGTTCGAGTGAAAAGAGTTGAAGAAAGTTGGGAAAATCCTTCCTTCAATCCTTTTCACTAAGTATATGTTCAGATCTATAAAAGATCCTTGTTTGTTTATGTGGAAATCGGCTAGATCCAAGTCATTCTTGGTGGATTGAGGCCAAAGCATGAAGTTCTTCAAGAACCCATGATGACATCATCCTAGAACACTTGATTCTTGATGATTTCACGGTTAAAAGTTTAGATTCGAAAGATAGAAAGGTGTAGGAGTGTGTATAGATCAAGAAAGTACAAGATTTAGGACGAAAACTTACCGGAATCGAGAGAAATCTGAGAAAAAGCGAGTTGAGCGTGCTGGTCGAACAGAGGTTTCCAAAAGTGGTAAAGGATGACAATGACATGGGTATTTATAGGATGACAAAAGAGGAAAGGGCTAGCCGATCGGCTGGCAGCTCGATCGGACAGCCTGTCCGATCGAATAGCAGTCCGTTCGGCTGGCTGTTCGATCGGCTGGGAAGCCTGATCGATCGGTTGCACCTTTCGAGTGTTTCGCGCGACGATTACAGATATTTCGATTTCGATTGCGAGCGGTTCGATATGATAGGGTTTCCTAGTCAAATTACTTTCAGTCTCAACTATTTCGTATCTAGCGTAATCTCTTTCCCACTATCTACCATGGTTCGATTGTGATTTGAGTTCGAGTTCGATAGCATTCGAGTTTCGAGTTCGATTGAGTTCGCTTGATTACCACAACATAACATAACATAAATAAACATGCACAGGTAACACGTAAGGCACACACACACGTATAAATACCAAGTAAAAATTACGTAGTTCGAGTTACGATTTGATGTCGATTCGATTAGCATAGCTTGATTATTAGTTGATTAACTTTATCGCATTGTTACTTCCTTTAGTTCACAGTCGTAGGTCGATTGAAATACGATTAATGCTCATCGATTATTGCAATGAACGACACTTACTCCACATAATACAATTAAAATAAAGACATTTCTACCAGTCAAGTTGCGCGAAATCGGTCGTTGACTTTAAACTTAACTTTGACTTTGACCTGTGAGAACACGGGGTGTTACAGCCTCCCCTGGTTTAGGGAATTTCGTCCCGAAATTAAGCTGAAAGCCATAACAAAGCCGTGAATCACGTTTAAGAACTCTTTGTTTGGACCGAGTTGAAAACCGAAACCTACAAGTGGTATCTGAGCAGGTTCTCGGTTGCGAAGGTCAAACGCACAGATTCGTACTATAATCGGTGGTTCTATAGATTAATATGAAATCGTACAAAACACTAAAGTCACAATACTACTTTCTCTCTCTAACTTCACCCTTCAAACAACTGCGGGTACTTAGCCTTCATATCGCTTTCGAGTTCCCAAGTGAACTCTGCGCCTCGTTTGCCTTCCCATCGGACCTTCACAATAGGAATGCGTGAGCGCCTGAGCTGCTTGGTTTGGCGATCCATGATTTCGACAGGCTTTTCCACGAAGTGTAATGTTTCGTTCACTTGTAGATCGTTTAGAGAGACATGTAAATCGTGGTCGGCGATGCACTTCCGGAGGTTTGACACGTGGAAAGTCGGGTGGACGTTGCTAAGTTCCTCCGGTAATTCGAGTCTGTAGGCGACTTTTCCGATCCTTTCCAGAATCTTAAAAGGTCCAACATATCGAGGCGCGAGTTTCCCTTTCTTGCCGAATCAGACTACACCCTTCCAAGGTGATACCTTTAGGAGTACGTAGTCACCAACGCCAAATTCACGGGGCTTGCGCTTTTTATCGGCGTAGACCTTCTGTCGATCCCGAGCTTTCACCAGGTTGTTTCTGATTTGGAAAATTTTGTCTGTCGTTTCTTGTAATAGCTCAGGGCCGGTTAGTTGCGAGTGACCGATCTCGTGCCACACAATAGGTGACCGACATCTTCTTCCGTATAATGCCTCGAAAGGTGCCATCTCGATGCTAGAATGATAGCTATTGTTGTACGAGAATTCGACTAACGGCAGGTGTTTATCCCAATTACCACCGAAATCTAGAACACACGCATGGAGCATGTCTTCAAGGGTACGGATCGTTCTTTCAGTCTGGCCGTCGGTTTGAGGGTGGAAAGCAGTACTTAGATTAAGCGTTGTACCGAGTGCCGTTTGAAACGTTTCCCACAATCGTGAAGTAAACCGAGCATCACGGTCAGAGATGATGTCATGAGGCGTCCCATGATTACAAATGATCTCGTCGGTGTAGATTCGGGCTAATCGTTCCACCTTGTAGTCTTCTCGTATAGGCAGAAAGTGAGCTGATTTAGTCAATCGGTCGACCACAACCCATATGCTGCCGTGACCTGATGACGTGGGTGGAAGCTTGGTTACGAAGTCCATAGCTATGCTCTCCCACTTCCACATGGGAATTGGTGGTTGTTCGAGCAAGCCAGAGGGTCTTTGATGTTCAGCCTTGATTCTAGCACAAGTTAGGCATCTTCCAACGTAGAGAGCGATATCTCTTTTCATGCCCGGCCACCAGTACTTGTAACGAAGATCCTGGTACATTTTGTTAGCACCGGGGTGAACTGAGTAGCGGGATTTATGGGCTTCGTCCATGATAATCTGTCGCAAATTGGTTCGCTTGGGAATCCAAATTCGGTCTAAAAAGTGGAATATCCCATTTGATTTGCTCACAAGCTGGGCTCCATCGTGGTAGATTCTTTCCTTCTTCAAAGTGCGTTCGTTGAAACATGCATGCTGAGCGTCGCGGATGAGAGTTTCGAGGTTGTGCTGGGCTTGAACATTACGGGTGCTAAGCAGGTAGCTCCGTCTGCTAAGTGCGTCGGCAACAACATTTGCTTTGCCTGGGTGATAACGAATCTCACAGTCGTAATCGTTGAGAAGTCTCACCCATCGGCATTGACGCATATTAAGTTCCTTCTGATTAAAGATATGTTGTAGGCTACTATGATCGGTGAAGATCGTACACTTAGTACCGTACAGGTAGTGTCGCCAAATCTTTAATGCAAAAACAACGGCGCCTAGCTCGAGATCATGAGTTGTATAGTTCTTCTCGTGGATTTTGAGCTGACGAGATGCGTAAGCTATGACCTTGTCCCGTTGCATGAGGACACAACCGAGACCAAGGTTGGAAGCATCACAGTAGACAATGAAATCATTGTTTCCGTCGGGCAATGTGAGAACAGGAGCAGTGGCGAAGCTTGGATTTTTCGGCCGGGGGGGTGAAAACATATATACCCAAAAATTTCTATAGAACCGGGGGGGTGAAAACGTATATACCCACAAATTTCTATACGAAAATTACATATATAACACTACTGAGCGAAAAATCCCGGGGGGCGGACGTCCCCCCCCCCCCCCCCGCCCCCATTAAGCTTCGCCCCTGAACAGGAGCATTGCAAAGCATGTGTTTGAGGGTTCGAAAGGCAGTCTCTTGTTTAATTCCCCAAACAAAAGGCTGGTCCTTATGTGTAAGAGAGGTAAGTGGTACAGCAATCTTCGAGAATCCTTCGATGAAGCGGCGATAATAGCCCGCTAGTCCGAGAAAGGAGCGGACTTCGGACAGATTCTTAGGCGTAACCTATCTCTTGACTGCTTCAATCTTCGCAGGATCAACGTGGATACCTTGACTATTTACAATGTGACCCAGAAACTAAACCTCCCCCAACCAAAATTCACACTTGGAGAACTTGGCATAGAGTTGGTTTCCCTGGAGTAATTCGAGAACCAAACGTAGATGTTGTTCGTGTTCGGCTTTCGATTTGGAATAGATCAAGACATCGTCGATGAACGATGACGAAACGATTGAGATATGGTTTACACACGCGATTCATCAGATCCATGAAAACCGCTGGTGCGTTCGTTAGACCGAAAGGCATGACAACGAATTCGTAATGGCCGTAACGAGTTCGAAATGCGGTTTTGGGTATATCCTCCTCTTGAATGTGTAGCTGATGGTAACCTGAACGTAGATCGATCTTCGAGAAACACGTAGCGCCTTGTAGTTGATCAAACAAATCGTCGATACGAGGCAGAGGGTAGCGGTTCTTGATGGTTAGCTTATTCAATTCCCGGTAGTCGATGCACATCCGGAACGACCCATCCTTCTTTTTGACGAAAAGGACTGGCGCGCCCCAAGGAGAGGTGCTCGGGCGAATGAAGCCTTTTTCAAGTAATTCCTGGAGTTGGGTTGGGAGTTCGCGCATTTCTGATGGTGCGAGTCGGTAAGGAGCTTTGGCAATAGGATTTGCTCCAGGAATGAGGTCAATACGAAAGTCGATATCACGACTTGGAGGTAATCTGGGTAGATCCTCTGGAAAAACATTAGGAAATTCTCGAACCACAGGAACGTCTTTCACTTCCTTCTTCTCTTTATTTTCCTTCTCCGCTGCTACAACGTTAGCCAAGAAAGCCCTGTATTCCTTGCGGAGATACTTGCTTGCTTGGACACATGACATAAGTTTGAGCCCCTTTGAAGTAGTATTGCCATATACACACAATAAGTCACCATTTGCGAGCGAAAAACGAATCATCTTGTCGAAGCACACAACTTCAGCTTGGTTTTCTCGAAGAAAGTCCATGCCTACTATGACGTCAAAGCTTCCGAGTTGCATCGGAATAAGGTCGATTGGGAAGATGTGATTGTTAAGCTCAAGAGTACAATCACGGATAACAGAATTAACAGTGACGGTCCTTCCGGTAGCGACTTCTACATCGAACTTCGAGGATAGTTGGGAACGTTTACGACTAAGGAGTTTCTCAAATTCGAGCGATACAAAGCAATTATCGGCTCCAGTATCAAACAAACATGAAGCATAAACACCATTCACAAGGAACATACCATTAACCACATTGTTGTCGGCCTGGGCTTGACGCACGTTGAGGTTGAAAGTTCTGGCGCGTGCGGCCTGTTGTTGCTGCTGCTGTT
>JARYGA010019782.1:0-44297 GCA_030545235.1 Helianthus tuberosus | reverse complement strand
CGCGTATATTACAAAATACAGACAACGCAGCCAGTTAAGACAAATAAAATATTGTTCAGCAATATTATGGCGAGCTAAATTTTATAGAGTGATAAAAACAATTTTAAACGTATTGAAACGCGATTAAAACGCAAGATTAAATACCCGGTAGGTAGTTAAATACCTGTTTTTTCTTGAATATATATATATATATATATATATATATATATATATATATATATATATATATATATATATCTGTGTGTGTGTGCGCGCGCATGAACAAGTAATATATGTGTTTGCATGTATAGGTGGCGAACCCATGGGGTGCCCACATTCTCTCTTTTGTTCAAAGAGTTGGCCATGGGAGAACTATAATCATAACTAAAACACCAACACTCCACAACATACCATTTTTCCATAACAAAAACCCTTAATCTCTCCTTCTTCTCTCTCTTTGTCCGAACACTCCCACCACACCACCATTGTCATTCCTTTGTTCAAGTTTTGAAGAACCAAGTTCAATCCAACCTAGTTTCAAGTTCATTTGAAGATCCAAGGAGGTTTTCAAGGTGAATTACAAGAAGAACAAGCTCCGTCTCACCAGATCTTATCAAAACCCATCAATATCTTGAAAGGTATAAATTTACTTTAAAAAATCGTGTTCTTGATTCTTGGTGATGATGAAGGAAGGTTTCTCATAGACCTAGACCTGGAGTTCTTCACAAACTTAAAAACTAATAACAAATGGGTTTTTAATCAAAATAAAATGGAAGTATGTCCGTGTATATGTGAGGCCATGAGTATTTATAGACATATGTTAGAAATGGTATTTTGTTAATATTTCAAGTTTTGAAAGAAAGGATACTTGAAAAGTTCATGTTTATATGATTAAAGGTGATTTATATGAAAATGATTGTGATTAAAGTGGATAGTTGAAAAGTTTATGGTTGAGTATATGTATATGTATGGATTAGTGGATTGTGTTTTGATGTTAAGTGAGTCTTGATTGGCATGATTCTTGAAAGATGATTTTATGATTAAAAAGGGGATTTGAATAAAGATGATATGATGGATGAAGAACATATAAATAGTGAAATTTTGGAAGTATATATGTATGTATGTGTCGTGTATATGTATACATATGCATAAACTTGTGGGTTTTGTTTGCATCTTCATAAATGTGAAAGATTTATGTATGTAATGATATGATGATGATTACGTAAAGATGATATTTGGATTACATGGAATTGAATTAAATGTATGATTAAATGCATTTAGATTCTTGGATGATGATAATGATATGGTAATCATGCATTAGGTACTTGTACATAAGTGCACATGATGATTGAATAATCATAAGATGATGATTTTGAAATTGTATGATAAAGATGGAACAAATCAGTAAATTAGCATGTTAAAATGATGAAAAATGATATGTTATGATAATATGAAGTTATGTCATAAGTATGATAGCTTTGCATGTTGTACATGAAGCTTAAAAAGTAGTAAAATGGATGAAATTGTGTGATTTATGTGGCATGCATGAAATCTTCACTATAATAAATATAACCATTATTTTATTCAGTAAATAACATGTGCTATGTTAAATTATGAAGTCGTGACGATTTGGGATGGTTATAGTAAAGTTCGGTACGAGACTATGTGTTAAAAACGGTAAAATCGGCTTTTAAAGCGATTTTTGCAAAACTCTTTTAAAACAGATTATGAACTGATATTTTTATAATAAATATAAGTATTTTAACTTATATTAAGTAACTTTTGTGTTTGGTTACTCCTAGGTGACTTCCGACGCCCGAAAACGTTAACGAAAACATTAAAATACGCATATTTCAACATACGCGAAAACAAGATTGTTCAAGGGTGAACTTTATGTTTCACAATGTCATATGTGAATATGATTATGTGTAATGTGATACAATAAGTATTGACATGATAGTTGGAATTAAGATTATACATGTACGTTTGTACTGTTAAAGCGGTAAATTTCGTTAAGAGTCAAGTTATGTATTTGACTTATGTATCAAGCATGAAAATAATATATAGGTTAACTTGATGAGTTATTTGGTATATAAATGCTTTAAAAATGATAAAATGTATAAGTTGATGAAACACGTGAAATACGAAATACGTCGAATATATCCATAATTATGTAAATATATTATGAATCGCAAATCGTAGATATATTCTATATAAATGGATATGATAACGGATATAACATAATGAGGGTCACCATCAAAATCCTTCAAGTCGCAAAAATCTTAAAATATAAATATATGAATACATATGTATATAAATATGCCAACATAATAAAATACAAAGACTTTTCGAGAAAAACCTTGAAGTTATGTGACAATTCTAAGTATTTTAGAAACTTAGTTGTTTGTAGAATAATTGGTTATTAAATCGTTCCTACTTAAATTAGGACGTGTAGATCAACTTGAGGGATTGCGATAATATAAAAACGCACCCAAAGGTGAGTGTCACTAAACCAATCTTTTACTGTTTTATATAACATTTTGGGGGAAGAACACGTCTTAAAAAGAATAATTATACGTTTTTGTATAAAACGTGCCTTTGAATTAATTATAAATATATTTTCTTGGAAAATATAGTTTGGAATGATATAAATATGTTTTCGAGGAAAACTTGGTTTTGGAAATGTGATTGATTATATATATGTTTTGGAGAGAAACATGGAAAATTACGGTGTTTGGGGGTAAAACGACCGTATAGATTCAAAAGTATTTGAATCTAAGTTGGGACGAATTAGCTTGAATCTCAAGAGAGTAAGTGCCGTAAATTGGCTTACGTTTCATCGGGGAATTCGTAGTACACAAAATATTAAATTTGTCTCCCAGTAGGTATATATTGATCAATTGAGGGGGCACTTAGATGCACCCTTGCTATTTTTAATCATTAAATATTATGCGTGGAATTGTTGATAGATCTATCGAGTTGACAACCCCGTCGTGACCGGTAACTCCGTGTCTTTATAACGGCGAATTTTTATTCGGAATATTGTTTAGCTTGATTAGAACCTCATTGGTAGTATATAGCTCGTAATGTCTTGCAAACTTACGAATCTGAGTGAATGGACTAAAATTTAAGGGTAAATTACTTTTTGAGTCCCTGCGTTTTATGGGTTTTAACCACTTGAGACCAAAAGCAAAAAGTTTAACGACCTGAGTCCCAATAAGCATTTTCTTTAACCATTTGAGTCCAAATTTCTAACACTGTTAGATTTTTTGGTTAAGTATTGTTAAATGACCAAAATACCCTTATATTTAAAAAATAGAAAAACACTCACACACTCTCTCTTTCTTTACCCTTATATTTCCATATCTTCCTTTGCCTCTCTTTCTTCACCCTTATATTTCCAGATCTTCCTTTGCAACATCATAACAATATCTCAACTCCTTCCCCTTCAAATCGTTACCACCGTTAACGTCATCAAACCTAGGGCTCAGATCACCTTCACGTCGCTGGTTCAGATCACCTTCAACCTCCGTCTTCAAACACCCTGCCGCCGCTCGTCATCAACACCACCTCCACTTCGCCGGTCACCCACCTTCATACATCTCCCACCATCTATGTATTAAGCTTATATGGTAGCTGGCTCTGTTTTTACGTTTTATACGGACACACAAGAAGAAAAACCAGCTACCATCGATGGCGGCACCAAAACCAGAGCTCCAAAAACTCACTGTGGAATTTTGGTTCGCCAGAGGATCTGTGATTTTCGCCGGAGGATCTGGGATTTTGGCTGGAGGATCTGGGATTTTGGTTCGGATCGGTGGTATTTAGTTATGTTTAAGAAAGTGAAATTAGGATTAGTCGACAACCTGGTTCACCGATCGAATTAGGTTTTACAGTAATTAGAGCTCTTGACTTTATTTTTCTTCTTATGTGTTTGTATAATTTGTGTTCTATGAAAGTGAAATTGCGATCAGTCAACGATTCAATTTACCAATCGAATTTCAGTTTTTTTTACCAACATTAGAGCTCTAGTCTCTGTTTTGTTTCGTATGTGTTCGTATACAAATGTGTTTTGGAAACTGCAAAGTGAAATTAGTGTCAACAATTTGATTAGTTGATCGAATTTCAATTTTAGATCTTACAGAAATTGGAGCACTGTGCTCGTATCTAGAAAGACCAGAGAGAGATCAAGGTTGAAGAAAGAGAGTTTTTTATTTTTTAAATATAAGGGTATTTTGGTCATTTAACAATACTTAACTAAAAACTTCTAACAATGTTAGAAATTTGGACTCAAATGGTTAAAGAAAATGCTTATAGGGACTCAGGTCGTTAAACTTTTTGCTTTTGAACTCAAGTGGTTAAAACCTATAAAACACAGGGACTCAAAAAGTAATTTACCCAAAATTTAATATACAAATCTTGGGAAGATGATCTATCAGAGGGTTTTCTATAAGCAGTTTGCGATGATTAACCCTTTGATTTTTATAAAGAAAATAAACTTAACTTTCTTAACTCTATATGGATATTTTACTCTTAAAAATCTATAGTAAGAAAGTTTTCCTTAAACAAATCATTACGAATTTGAATAAGTGAACTCACCTTCCTTTGTGTTGACACTTGATTTTTACGTGTTCTTCAGGCCATGAGTTCGGCTTCGGGATTTTGGCTAGTTTTATCTTGTGGTTGTTTAATGCAATGGTTAAATAAATAACGTTTGGACAACTTTCAAAACTACTTTGGGACCGTGTGTATCAAGATCCATAAGGATCAAACAACTATGTTGTGGTTGTGGTTTGTGTTTGAACTTTAAACTTTATGTTTTAATTAAGCTAAATGTCCAAAATAAATATTGCATTGACCATCAAAATAGTTATGGGTAACAACCACCGTCACCGCCACGTTTGTATTTCCAATGCGATGTTTTTGGGATGTGACACTAGCAGTCCCAACTATTAACATATTGGCCTCCAATAGACCCTGACTAACAGAACCCTAACGCCGTTAGTCTCCGGTCGCTGGAAAAACGTTTTTGGACGGAAAACTCTTTTTTTGGCCGAAAAACTCAAACTTTTCATCCCGAACCTATTTGTAACCTTATTAGGGACCTTTAGGAACCCTTTTCTAGTAAGATCCCTAATTATTGAAGTCGCCGGAGAACTCATTTTTTGCCGGAAAACTTCTTTTTGGCCGGAAAATATAACTTTTTGGCTGGAAAACTCAACATTTTCGTCATAAACCTCTTTGTAACCTTAGATCAGACCTTCATAAACCCTTTACTGGCAAACAATGGTTTTCCGATTACCGAAGACTAGCGGCATTAGGGTTCTGTTAGTCAATATCCATTGATGGCCAATGTGTTAATAGTTGGGACTAGAGGTGCAAACGAGCCGAGCCGAGCCCGAGCTTGACCAGGCTCGAGCTCGAGCTCGATTAACTTATGAGAGCTCGGGCTCGAGCTCGGCTCGATTCGAGCTTTGTTTTCAAAGCTCGAGCTCAGCTCGGGATCGGCTCGTTTATTATCTGTTAATTAGTATCTTAAATAGAAATAATATAAATAATAAACTTTTTAAGCTCGCGAGCTCGAAAAGTGAAGCTCGGGCTCGGGCTCGTTTACTAAATAAGCTTATTTTTAGGTTCGAGGTCGACTTGTAAACAATTTTAAATAAGCTCGGCTCGACTCGGCTCGTTTACACTAAGGCTCGATAAGGCTCGACGAGCCTAACGAGCTTCACATGTGAGGCTCGAGCTCGGGCTCGATAAACAAACGAGCTTTGTTTTTAGGCTCAAGCTCGGCTCGGGCTCGATAAGGCTCGACTCGTTTCGAGCTTTTTCTCGAGCCGATCTCGAGTAGCTCGCGAGCCGCTAGGCTCGTTTGCACTCCTAGTTGGGACTCCCAATAGTTATTTTTTAAGTTGGGACTGTTGACGGCCAACGACGAATAGTTGGGATTATTAAAATCCAATATTCTTTTAATTTTTATATTAAATTTTGTTGTTTCTTATAGGTAATAAATAAATCATTTAAATTATAAATAAGCATGTAATGTTTTTATTATAAACACTTAACATTAAGAATAAAATTAATAATTTCTACTAGCATTGGGTTAAACAATTAAAGAATTTAAACTTAAAAATAAAAATATATTGATTGTAACTTATCGGTTCAGTTTTTCGGTTTTTGAAAATGGTTATCCGAAAACCGTACCGAAATTTTCGGTTATTAAAAATCCGAAAACGAAACCGTTGGTTTCTGTTTCGGTCAGTTTCTTCAGCTATTTAAGTTACGGTTCAATTATTTCGATTTTCTGCTCACTCTTATTGCAATTTGCAATTTAAGTTTGCTCATGTACGTACAAATGTCATCATTATAGGAAATTGCAAGAAGATTATTTTTATTAATCATTCAAATTTTTAATAACTTTTTTCTTTTGTTTGCTGGTGCCTTTTTAAACCCGTGTTGATTTTTTTTTTTATCAAATTGTAAGATTAAGGGATTGTTTGGCAACTTCTGAATGGTTAAGTGCTGACCAATAAGAGGTCTGAACCATTAAGTGCTGAATCAGTAAGAGGTCTGAACTATTAAGAGCCAGTATAATGCTTAACCGTTTAAAGGCAAATGTTTTACCAATTCAGATTAGAGGTCTTAACCATTCAGACTTAGTATAATGCTTAACCATTCAGAGGCAAATGTCTGAACCATTCAGACATCTGCTCGCGAAACAAACAGTCTGAACCATTAAGTGCTGAACCAGTAAGAGGTCTGAACCATTAAGAACCTCATTAAGATATAAACAAACATCCCCTAACAATGTTTTATCTTGCATACTTATTTTAATTAAACTTCAAGTATGAAAAAATTAGGAATAATATGCAATAAAAACCAATCCAAAACTATTTAAAATGTAGTAAATATTTATATAAAATTAGGTATGATTTAGACCACATCAGTATCCCTTTTTGGTTGTGGTTAATCCATTTCTGAGTTGAAAATCCCACATCTTGTGAATAGCCCTTGATTATCAAACTTCATTGGAGCATGTAGAGTCTATATACTAGGTTTTAATGTTAAGCCAAAACTTGGCCGGATGACATCGTCTGCACGGTCCTTATGTTAGGCTTTGGCGCGGACCAAGAGTTGGTGAACCTATGTTAAAATGTATGCGCCTTTATATATAACTTTTTAGCATTATAACCTCACTCATTAAATAAAGACCAGTTACCTTTATGAGGAAGAACAAGTATCCCAACGAAGTAGCGTGACCTCGACTAGGGAGACGACGATGTCATCGGAGCAACATTGTCACCAAGTACTTATGTCTCTGAAAGACTCGTAAAATGATCACAACTAGAGAGGCGCACAAGGTGGTAATGTTTTAAAAGAAAAGGAGTAGTTAGATGTCTATAAGCTTTCCAAAAGGCTGAGGGTTGTGGTAACCTTAAGAGGAGCACTTCCAAAATAAATATTTTGTTAACTTAATAAAATCACGTTGGTAATCTTTGCTAGGATCCGGGTATTTTTAATAGGGATATTGGATTTTAATAATCTCAACTATTCGTCGTTGGCCGCCATCAGTTCCAACTTAAAAAATAACTATTGGCAGTCCTAACTATTGACATATTGGCCACTAATGGACCTTGACTAACAGAGCCCTAAAGCCGTTAGTCTTTGGTCGCCGGAAAACCGTTTTTTACTAAGAGGTTTATGACGAAAATGTTGAGTTTTCCGGCCAAAAAGTTGTATTTTCCAGCCAAAAAGAAGTTTTTCGGCAAAAAAGGAGTTCTCCGGCGACTTCAATAATTAGTGATTCCTAAAGGTCCCTAATAAGGTTATATAGAGGTTTGGAACGAAAAGGTTGAGTTTTCCGGCCAGAAAAGATTTTTCCGTCCAAAAAAACGTTTTTCCGGCGACCGGAGACTAACGGCGTTAGGGTTCTGTTAGTGAGGGTCCATTGGAGGCCAATATGTTAATAGTTGGGACTGTCAGTGGTTATTTTTGAAGTTCAGACTGTTGGCAGCCAACAGCGAATAGTTGAGATTATTAAAATCCAATATTCTTTTTTAATATATTCACCACACTACCAAGCTAATAACTTATTATCAATTCATTCAAAGTAGATTCCATTCCAAGCAATACCTTGTTTGATCTGATTTCTACACTTATTTACTATTACTTACATTTACTTTTCTATCTTTTAGTTTATTATTTACAAACCAAACGAAATCAAGTAACTAAAACTAGTTGATAACAAAAGAAAAGATGAGTAGTAAACTTACCTAAACTTTACTACAGAATGAAAGGTACACTTACCTGTTGTGTGTTAATTCTAAGTAAAGATTTTCTTATAAATTTAAAATTTTGATAAATGTGTTTAAAGTACCACTAGAAACACTATTAACACACGCACATCATCTATCCAAATGATATGGATAGGGCTTTAAGCGAACCGAACGAACACGAACAAGGCTTTGTTCGTGTTCGTTCGTTAAGGAAATAAATGTGTTCATGAACGGTTCATGAACACTTACCGAACGAGATTTTATGTTCGTGTTCGTTCATTAAGGAAATGAGAGTGTTCACGAACACAAATAAATTTGGCCAACATGACGAAGGATAAAGGTGGATGACCCATACAGTAGCTCTGGAACTTGAGTCCCTTATTGTGGAACGGAGGTCGATCGTATTCGTCGATGTAAATAATGTGAAAGGAAAAGGAAATGGTACATAAACAAAGTGAAATAAGGTTTCCTTATTTAATTGTTATGGTAATAAAATAAATAAAAGTTTAATAATATAAAAAGTATAGATACGATATATGAAAATACAAAAATCTTTAATTAAAACACAAACATACGAACATAATCGAACGCATATAAAATGAACGAAAGTTCACGAACCCCTTACCGAACGTTCACGAACACAATTGAACGAACGAGACTTCTGTTCATGTTCGTTCATTTAACTAATCCAACGAAATTTCTTGTTCATGTTCGTCCGTTTATTAAATGAACGAACATAAACGAACTTCCCGCCGAACGGTTCACGAACTGTTCGCTGAACGTTCGGTTCGTTTACAGCCCTAGATATGGATTAATTATCAGCAATGGGATACCTCGTTATATTATGACATAATTACTCAATTGTGGTTAGAAAATAGGAAGAAGAATAAAGAATGGAGAAACAATATTTCGATGGTGAGAATTTAACAGGTTATTAGTTGACGTAATGGAGAAACAATACTCATAGGCAAATATGTTTTTGGTTGGGATAAGTTAAATGTTTTTGAGTTTGTTGATGGAAAGAATATATGCTTTAATATCAAGTTATCCTTATTGCGATATGCGCATATAATGTATATATGTGTGGGCGTTCGGGGGATAAAAGTGAAAGTGCACTAATTTTAACGTTATTTTACTAATTTCGTGAAAATAACGTTAAAAGAGGGGGATGGTTAATCATGCATCATGGGGTGGCGTTGATAGCCGAAAGACAAGAGTACATGCACTAATTGACCTTTGTCTTAATTGTTGAGTGTTATGTGCCTTATGTCCAAGGTTTGATACAAAACTACCATCGAGCCGGGGGTCTCACTGGAAGCAGCATCTCTATTCCTACGGAGTAGAGGTAAGGTTGTCTACATCTTACCCTCCTCAGACCCTACCTTAGCTTTGCTATTGGTAAGATTTACCGAGTATGATGATGATGATGTTGTTTCAGTCACATTTTCATGGAGAAAAACGAAAGTTTACCCACTGATGACGGGGGTAGCCCAAGATCAAATAAAATGACTTAGTACATACACGCTCGAAAGGTTAAATGGTTCGAAGGTTAAAAAGCTGGGAGGTGGGAAAAAGCAATACGGAAACAGTAAGTAGTCACATCTCTGGATTGCTTCACCAACCCACCAGCCGCAAAAGCAATGCAGGTCCACAGAGCACACTCTATTACCCAGGGGTCAAAAGGCTTCAACCCCCGAAAGGGTAAGCCCCTCACTGCAACCATGGTCACTAGTCAAATGCATTCCTCTTTGGGAGATGTCTTCTCCTATATATTAGACACTTCATTTACTGAGAAGACATTCCTGGCCAGCTCTGATTCCTGAAATCTCTGGTCATTCACTTCGAGTACTTGCTTCATGCGAGTTACTCCCTTTCACATCCAACACACACATTCTCTTTGCTCCTTCATCCGAATCTGAACACACTTCAGAGGAGGATCTTTAGCAAACAATAAAAATAAACTAGTGAACCTCCTTCCACGTCTTGCAAACGTGGGGGGACCCCAGGACCTGCGTTAGGCAAAGTTGAACCCTTCAACCCTTTTGCCTAACCAGCGTAGTATCATTGGTCTGTTATTTGTTGCATCAACAAGTTGGTGCCCACCGTGGGGCTACGCCGCTATTTCTCCTCAAAAAGACCTAGTAGTGTAGCTCTTTTCTCTTGAAACTACCATGTCAGAGAGTGGATCCCCGGGAGAAGTAAATCAGGTCCCAAATGCCTCAACCCCGGGTACTAGCCAAGCTCATGTGGTTATACCAACTTCTTTCTCAACTCCGGGGAGAACTCCCGAGTTTCTCACTTTCAACACTCCAACTCCGTCCAGATCCGGAGTCCTTTCCCCCAATGTTGGTGTCTCTGACACCCCAGCACGTGTTGAACTTACGCCAGAGGGGGTTGCCAACAATTTCCTTGAGTTGAGGTCTCTCCTCAACCAGTATGTGAGTATGGAAAGGGACAAGGGAGTGAGGATTCGTCTAGACTACGATGAGCCAAAACCAACGCTGTCTCCCGGACCTCCCATCCCACCTTTTACAACTAGGAATGAGGCTGGTCCCAGTAATCCTCCAAACCCTAATCCATATCTGTCCACAATGGCAAATCCTACAACACATCCTCTCTTTTCATCTCAACCAGCTACAAGTGGTGCTCCTTTGGGGCATGAGCTGACTCTTGACCAGCTCCTACAATCCCCTGTGACAAGCCTTCCGGCTTCCACAACAACTTCATGGGAACAAGCTTTGTCCGTGCTCCCCTTGGCACGAAGGGATGTAATGAGAACCCCTTTGGGAGTTAATTACCCTGTTGCATCCGGAAGCCTTCAAGGCTTCAACCTTATGCCCCAGATGATGGCTCAAATGATGGCGAACTGCCCATGGCAGCATTTTGTCAATCAGGTGCTAGCCACTCAAGGGAACGGTAACAATGGCAACAATACGAGTGCAAGGGTCGAAGAAGACTTGGCCAAACCCTACAAGTCGAGTAACCTTTCATGCTTTTCTCAGCAAATAGCTGATTATGATTTTCAAACAAAGATCAAGATGCCTCCTCATATCAAAACGTATGATGGGACTGAAGATCCTGAGGACCATCTTCAGATCTTCACCGGTGCAGCAAGAATTGAGAAGTGGTCAAATGCTGAATGTTGCCTAATGTTCATGCAAACTCTTGTCGGATCAGCCAGGATTTGGTTCAATGATTTACCTGCTCGAAGCATTCGAAGCTTCAACGACCTCAGCAAGGGTTTTCTGGCCAACTTCTCCCAACAAAGGCGATATGTCAAAGATGCAACTGTGATCTTTCAGATAAAACAACATGACGATGAAAGTCTTTGAGAGTTTATTGAACGATACAAGAAGGAAGGTCTCACATATGTAGGGGTAGACGAGAAAATGAGGGTAGTTGGTTTCATGAACGCTATCACCTCAAAATATCTCACAAGAGATTTCAACAAATCCCTGCCCAAGACCTTGGAAGAAGCTCTCGAAAGGGTAGAAGCCCATATCCGGGGAGAGGAGGCAGTAGATATTAAAGAACAAAGGAAAAGATGATCCAGTTGGCGAAGAAACAGCCCAGCCAGAAAAAGAGGGAACTTTAACTCCTATGACAGGCGTCAAAAGGGTTTAGACCATCGAAGGCCTGAAGGTCGGAACCCTCCCACCAGGAAGAAAGGCATAAGTTTCACACCCCTCACAAAAACTCCTCAAGAAATCCTTGCAACGGAAGAAGTCAAGCAGAACTTTCGGCCTCCTAGGCCTCTCCCCAAGAGCAGGAAGAATGAAAACTCCACACAGTATTGTGAATTTCATGAAGAAAAGGGACACCATACCAATGATTGCTTCCAACTTAAAAAGAGAATCGAAGAAGCCGTCAAGTCCGGGGAACTTGCTCACTTGGTAAAGGGAGTAAGGGACAAAATGACTGAAGGAAAAGGAAAGGAAGTCAATATGGTGGATTTCGATGGAAGGGTTCCACACAAAAGACAGCGGTTGGAAGCTTGGGAGCTTCAGTGTGTTTGCTCCCCCCAACAGAAAAAGACCCTCTTTCAAGCCCTCTTGTGGTTGAGGCTATTGTGGGAACGATACAGACAAGTAAAGCTTACATAGACACTGGTCCTACCAATGAAATCATGTTTGAGAAGTTCTTCAACCGTCTGAGCAATGAAGAGCGTTCAAGGCTTCAACCCTCCGGAACCTCCATAAAAGGTATTGCTGATATACCCCTCAAGCCTTTAGGGAAACTGACACTTGACGTTCGTTTCAGTGAAGGACATAAGGAAAGAATCCAACCACTCACCTTTGTGGTTATCAATATTCCCTCAAATTATGACGTGATCGTCGGGAGGCCAGGACAGTGTGCATTTTACATGGCTGTGTCTGTTGGCCATGGCACTGTCAAGTTTCCCACCGAGAGGGGAATAGCAGCCCTTCAACCTTCCCAGGAAGCCTACATGGTTGAAGGTGAGAGCTCCAAAAGTGAAGATGACAGGCAAAGGCTTACTATAAATCCTAAGTACCCCGAGCAGAAGATAAGAGTCGATCCTAGCCTTTCACAAGAAACCCTGTCATACCTTGAGAAGCTGTTGAAACATTACAGTGATGTCTTTGCTTGGTGCCCAGAAGACATGACAGGCATCCCTCAAAGCATTGCTGAGCACGAGTTGAAAATACCATCTCATGTCAAGCCCGTGGTCCAAAAGAAACGAAGCCTAGCACCTGAAAGAAGCTTGGCTGCATGCCAAGAGATTGAAAAGCTTGTGTCAGCCGACATTCTCCGTGAAGTCAAATATCAATCTTGGGCTGCAAACCCGGTGATGGTCCGAAAGCCAGACAACTCGTGGAGAATGTGCATAGACTTCAAGGACCTTAACAAGGCTTGTCCCAAAGACTGCTACCCGTTACTTGAAATTGATCTCAAGGTGGACTCCCTAACCGGGTACCCGTTCAAGTGCTTTCTTGATGCATACAAAGGTTACCACCAAATCCTCATGAAGGAAGAAGATGAGGAAAAAACAGCCTTTCACACGGACAAAGGGATCTTTTGTTACCAAAAGATGCCTTTTGGCCTCAAAAACGCCGGAGTAACCTACCAACGACTCATTGACAAGGCCTTTGCAAGTCAAATCGGTAAAAACATGGAAGCATATGTCGACGACTTGGTGATTAAAAGCAAGACGGAGTATCAAATGCTCGATGACATCCAAGAAACCTTCAAGAACCTAAGGAAAGTCAATATGAAACTCAACCCTGAAAAATGTTCTTTTGGGTTTAAGGAGGGAAAATTCCTTGGACACATTGTGGGAAAACAAAGCATCAAGGCCAATCCAAACAAGGTGAAAGTAGTGTTAGAAACCAAACCACCAAGGAGCAAGAAATAGGTTGAAAGCTTAAATGGGAAGCTTGCAGCCTTGAAGCGTTTTACCTCCAAGTTGGCGGAAAGGTCTTTACCCTTCTACAAAACGCTCAAGAACTGCTCTGATAAGAAAGACTTTAAATGGACTGAGGAGGCTGAAGAAGCCTTCAACCAGATGAAACAACACCTTTCTTCCTTACCTGACATTGCAGCTCCAGAAACGGGGGAATTAATCTCGGTGTACCTTTCAGTCGCTGAGGAGGCCATAAGTGCGGTCCTCACCATTGAGCGAGAAAAAGCACAGGTACCTGTTTATTTCTTCAGCAAAACCCTAAAATTGGCTGAAACCAAATATCATCCCCTTGAGAAGCCTGCGTTAGCCCTAGTTCAAATAGCTAGAAGGCTTCGAAGGTATTTCCAAGCACACCCTATACAAGTGCTCACCGACCAACCCATTAGGAGTGTGCTTGAAAAACAAGAAAACTCGGGACGATTAGCCAAATGGGCCATAGAACTAGGTGAGCATAACATCACCTACGTCCCAAGAAAAGCTATCAAGGCCCAATTCTTGGCCGATTTCATTGTAGAAGTTCCAAAGCAAACAGTCACTGAAGTGAACACTGCAATCACTGAACCTCTGACCTTGAAGCCTGGAAGCCTTTTACCGACGGGGCTTCAAGCGTTGAAGGGTCAGGGGCTGGACTCATTTTGATCAACCCAGAAGGGTTGGAATTCACGTATGCTCTCCTATTTGATTTTCAGACAACCAATAACGAAGTTGAATACGAGGCACTGATCGCCGGTTTAAGGCTGGCCAAAGAGATGAAGGTCCAGAAGCTTGAAGTGTTCACAGATTCATTACTGGTCTCAAGCCAAGTAAACGATAGTTATGTTGCCAAAGAGCCCAACATGAAAAGATACAAAGAAAAATCTAAGGAGCTAATGAACACCTTTCAAACGTGCAACATCAAACAAATTCCCAGATCTCAAAACAAAAAGGCGGAATCCTTGAGTAAGCTTGCATCTCTTACTTTTGCCCACCTTAGACCTTACCAAGAGGGTGCTTGTAGAAGTGTTAAAGGCTCCATCAATCGATGAGTTGGAAGTACAAGACGTAGTCACCGAGGAAAATCCAAATTGGATGACTCCAATCAAGAAATTCCTTAAAAACGGTGAATTGCCAAGTGATCAAATAGAAGCTGAAAGGGTTAAGATCAAGGCAAGACAGTCTACAAGGTGAAAACCTTTACAAAAAAGGTTATCTTGCTCCCTTGCTAAGATGTGTGGGCCCAGAGCAAAGTCAGTATTTGATCAAAGAAATTCACGAAGGTATATGCGGAGCTCATTTTGGAGCTAGGTCGGTGGTTGCAAAACTCATGAACCTTGGGTATTTCTGGCCCTCAATGCACCTGGATACCGTTGAGCAATTAAGGAAATGTGATGCTTGCCAAATTAATGCACCAATCCCAAAAAGTCCCAAGCATGATATGGTTCCAATAACCTCAGCATGGCCATTTTATAAGTGGGGGATGGACATTGTCGGTCCGTTTCCCCCAAGCAAAGGTGGGGTGAAGTTCTTATTGGTAGCAATAGATTATTTCACCAAGTGGCCAGAGGTTAAACCACTCGCAAAGATCACAGGCAAACAGGTCATTGACTTTGTTTAGGAGAACATTATCTGCCGCTATGGATTGCCGGGGGTACTTGTCACTGACAATGGAAAGCAATTTGCTGAGAAGCCTTTCAGTATTTGGTGCAAAGAATATAGAATTAACCAGGTTTTCAGCTCAGTGGCTTACCCGCAATCGAATGGTCAGGTTGAAAGGACGAATAGAAGCATAGTGGAAGGTATCAAAACAAGACTGGGAAGGTACGAAAGCAAATGGCTTGAAGAACTGCCTAGTGTTCTATGGGCCATAAGAACGACCGAAAAAACAAGCCATAAGAAAACACCCTATAGCTTGGTATTTGGATCCGAGGCTGTGATCCCAGCTGAGATAGGAGTTGTAACACAACGAATTGTCAACATGGATCCCGAAATAAACCAAAAAGAGACCATGTTGAACTTACAACTCCTAAAGGAAGCACGAGACCAAGCTGCAATTCAAGAAGCCAAATACAAGCAACAAATGAAAGCCTACTATAACAAGAGAGTTAAGAACGAATGCTTCAAGCCAGGGGATTTGGTTCTTAGAAACAATGAAGCTAGCAAAAAAGAGAATCAAGGAAAGCTTGGCCCAAAATGGGAAGGCCCGTATACCATCCTCGAAGCACATAAGGGTGGATCTTACAAGCTAGCAGACTCAGAGGGTAAAAGGCTTCCAAGACATTGGAATGGAAAAACCTTGAAAAGGTTCCATGTTTAAATAAGAAAGATTGGTTTGTATTTCACAAGTTGTATTTCGAAAATGACACTACGAAAACCTTTTGTACGAACAAGTATCTATTGAATGAACGAAGTTGTTTTATTAAACTTGTCTTTCTATCCTATGATCATGTTGAGAACCTAGCAAAAAACTCCATGGCAAGGGCCATGTAAGGGGATGAGCTCCCAGGCCACATCGCTCAATAGGTTCAAGGGTTGAATGAACCTATATAAGGGGTGAGTTCCTAAATCAATACAACTCCATGAGACTTATTAATTAAAAACAAAATTGTCTCATAGACGGGTTTGATCAGCCTACACCAAATGTTCCTTAAGCCTTAGAAGAATAATCAACAAACAGGCTTACGAAATCAAAACAAGAAAACGAATAGGATAGGTGTTATGTCTTCTTGTTAAAAAAATACCAAGGCTAAGTAACTGCAGCACTGAACCCTTTAAGGTATATATATATATATATATATATATATATATATATATATATATATATATATATATATATAAAACATAAAGGCAACACAAACTCGACAAAGACAAAGTTACAAGAAGACAAAAATAATCTAAAGGATGATACAACTTAAACAAAAATTATAAAGATACAAACCAAGTCAAGTCACAAAACTAAGAAGCCTTCAAGGCTTCAAGCCACCTAGGTGACAACTCGAAACCTCAAAGGCTTCAACTTAACTGCGGATAGCCAAAAGGCTTAAAGGGGTTGAAGCCAACCAGGCTGCCTTAACAAAATAGGCACAAGTATAAAAACACAACACAAAGAGAATGGATAAACATAATATCATACCAAAGAAAGCCCTGAAAGACTTTCAAATCATAAGTTAAAACAAGTCCTAGTAACTTGCAAGTTTAGATATTGTTCAAACAGGCCATACGGGCCTAAAACACAACCAACAGGAACCTTAAGGGTTCCTGGAAACCTAATATTGTTCGAAGTTAACATTACAAACCACAAATTGTTTTTGAGTGCTAAGAAAGCTACGAATTAAGCATCAGCAGAGGACTTGGAAACCCCGGAACCTTCACCCTTGACCTTCTTTGCTTTCTTGGACTTCTTAGCTTTTGCACCTCCATCATCACCTACCGCCGAAGCCTCCAAGCTTGCATCCTTCGGAACACCCTGTTCACCTGAAAAGGTGTCATCCCTATCCCCCGAGTAGGATCTCTTCCTTAAAAGAGAACCCAAGATTTCAGCACAGACTTTTTCATTAAGGCCCTTCGGCTTTAAGTCCTGCAACACAGCAAGAGGCTTACAAAAACAAGCAGAAACTTGATGGATATAAGGGTAGGTCAGCCTCTCCATTTGTTCAACGGAGCCTTTGAAAATATCGGAAGCCTCGGGACGAAACAGGGGAGACTTCTCCAAACGATGGCCGGATTCATGAAGCTTATAACCAGCGATGAGGCCTTGGTGTTTCCCCAGGTTGAGCAACTTAGTATAAACTTCACCAAGGGCAGAGTTAAACTCCTTGGAGTGAAGAAGGTAAGTAACAACCTGGTGAAAACCCTGCTCAATTAACCACTGATTGTCAATGGTGGATCGAGCAACCGAAGCTTTCAACCCTTCCTTTTCCTCATCAAAAGCCCGCTACTGAACAAATAAAGCTTCCCTGTCAGCTTTAAGCTTCAACTGATCAGCCTCAAAGCTCTTCTTCAAATCACTCATTTCAATGTCATGCATCCTAGTCAGCTCACTAACCTTTTTGTCCCACGCTTCTTCTTTCCCAGCAAACCCAACTATCTCCTTCTTCATCGCAGCCATTGAAGATTTCATCTTATCTTTCTTCTTAGAAAATTCTTCATATTCATGCATCCTCTTACGAAAACGAGCAATCCCTTGAGGAAGCATAGCAGCAAGGTTGCAGGTGCTCAAAATCATGCGGGATAACATCAAGTCATCATCCATCTCAGCAATGGTATTGTGAACTAAAGGAGGAGCAATGTGACTTAGAGCATCTTCACAAACAGCAGCATCCTTAAAGCTGTCATCATTTTTCACCGACCAACAAGGCACATAAACTTCATCCGGATCCAACCCTTCAACATCCCTGCTTGAAGAACCCTGAACAGGGGTAGCAATAACCTTCTTGGCTGAAGCTTTCTTACCATGAACAACCAGCTTTTTCTCCTTTTCAGCACCCGCTTCAACACCTTGATCTTCAGAAGCTTCAATATCATCACTCAACTCCACTGGTTCAGTAGAAGTGGATTGAGGAGCAGCCTTCAATAAACGGTGGGTAGATCGACGGGTTGAAGACTTGGGAGCATGAGACTTAGAAAAACCCTTGACATTGGAAGTACTAATATAACCCGAGCCCTCGAACCTTTGCTCAGCAGTTCTAACTACAACATTTTCACCAGGAACAGATGGGACATCCCCAAACACAACATCAGAAGTGTCGTCACTCTTAATGAAATCCAGGGCGGACATGACTGCAAATAACAAAAAAACAAAAACACATAAGGCATAAGTCAAGAAAAATGCAAAGAGGGAAAAAAAGGAAAACGCATACCCGTGCCACTCCTCATTAGAACCGGATCCCGATCAACATTTTCCCACAATTTACTAACCCCTAATAGAACTAGCAAATGTTCAGGGAAGGGACGAACCCTCGAAGGGCACTCCCGGATGGCTTTGAGAAAAGCATCATTTAACTCAGATTCAGAGGTCGGTTTAAACATTTTATCAATACCATATTCCACACAAAATAATTCTACTTCTTCTTGGGTTAATCGGGAAAAGGATTTTGCTAAATCCTTACGAGCACCCATTTTGCAAGAAAATATGAAGAATGTAAGGAAATACAAAG
Source organism: Helianthus tuberosus (assembly GCA_030545235.1). Lineage (NCBI taxonomy): Eukaryota > Viridiplantae > Streptophyta > Magnoliopsida > Asterales > Asteraceae > Helianthus > Helianthus tuberosus. The sequence goes on along the minus strand of JARYGA010019782.1, from coordinate 25,488 downwards.
GAAACCAGAACTAACCTTGAAGAAGAGGAAAGGAATCGCAGAGGAAAAACTTGATAAGATAATAAGGAAAATGAATGAAAAATTCAAATATAAAAAGAAAATAAAACTCAAATTAGGGGTGATATTTGCGAACAGTTACTTCTGCAAAACCGCCACCCTATGAACTGCCACACATCAATCAAATCAGCTGTCAGTTATTTAAAATTCAAAAATTAACTGACTCCAACCCTTTAATCCTTCAAGCGTTGAACCCTTGAAACCTTAAGGCAATAAAATACATGTATAAAAGTCAGACGTCTTTGAGCTCATTCCCCAAAAACCTCTGACTTGGGGGGGTGATGACGAGGGTAGCCCAAGATCAAATAAAATGACTTAGTACATACACGCTCGAAAGGTTAAATGGTTCGAAGGTTAAAAAGCTGGGAGGTGGGAAAAAGCAATACGGAAACAGTAAGTAGTCACATCTCTGGATTGCTTCACCAACCCACCAGCCGCAAAAGCAATGCAGGTCCACAGAGCACACTTTATTACCCAGGGGTCAAAAGGCTTCAACCCCCGAAAGGGTAAGCCCCTCACTGCAAGCATTGTCACTAGTCAAATGCATTCCTCTTTGGGAGATGTCTTCTCCTATATATTAGACACTTCATTTACTGAGAAGACATTCCTGGCCAGCTCTGATTCCTGAAATCTCTGGTCATTCACTTCGAGTACTTGCTTCATGCGAGTTACTCCCTTTCACATCCAACACACACACATTCTCTTTGCTCCTTCATCCGAATCTGAACACACTTCAGAGGAGGATCTTTAGCAAACATTAAAAATAAACTAGTGAACCTCCTTCCACGTCTTGCAAATGTGGGGGGACCCCACGACCTGCGTTAGGCAAAGTTGAACCCTTCAACCCTTTTGTCTAACCAGCCAAGCTACTATCCTTAGTCTGTTATTTGTTGCATCAACACCCACAATAATCCCTTTTGCAGGCTCAGTGGCTTCATTTTTCTATTTTTGACCGAAAAAACAGGGTGAAATGTGTTGTAATGAGATGAACATAACAAACATTATTTTGGTTTTATGTAAGTATGTAAGATCCAATTGGTTTAGACCTTTTACTTTTTTCGATTCAGGTTGTTATGTCTAGAAATAATGTGCATCTACAGGTCAGCGTTCTTGTTACAATTTCCATATTACCTTTGAAACGTTTTGTGAATGGAAAACCAAATGATTTGGAAGCAAAAGGAAGGTTTAGCGGTTAATATCTTGTGTAAACCTTATGCAACAAGTACACAAGAGAAGTATATCTGAGGAAGGCATGCTGTTAAGACGATACACAAAGTTGCTAAAAGTACAGTACATGTAGCAATATGATCGGGTGTGTGGTTATTTTGAAATATAGAAAGATAGGGAATTAAATTTTTCTGTAAATCTTTTATATGTGCACAACTACTTTTCTTTCATCATAAAAATAATATTTGATTACACCATGTGTAGTCGTTAGCCAAATAATGCCCCCACCATAGGGCGTTTTCTGTCATGTGGCAGTCCAGTCAGCATGAGGGCATTATTGGGCGTTATTGCAAAAATGTCGTAGTGGGAACAATGCCCAATAACGCCCATGCAATCATTACACAATTATTTATTTTTTGAAATTTAAAACTAAAAATACTTCATTAATTTAAAAAAAATTACACTACTAGAAATAAAAAAAAACATAATAAAAAAACGGAAATAAAAAAAATAAAGTTAAAAAAAAGATGAAGATCTAGAATCTGTATTTTTCCCGAATTTTTTGGCGATTCATTTGCTCAATGATCAACGCGTCGCCTTGGAGGTGGTCGATCGGTTTGGACAAAAATTCAATGTATTTTTCCATTTGTCTCGCCTCTTGCATCTCGTTAAACTTTTTGGTTTCGGCGACGCGTTCTTTCATAGTCTCCAAACATTGGGGGCCGAGGTCTCGAATGTCTTGGAGACGACGGTTCATCTCCTCGAAATCTTCCTTCAACTCTAGATCGGAAGACGACTCCACCGGTTTTTTCCTGGTTCGCTTATCTTTTCTTCTACCGGGCGGTCGGGCCAACTCTTCTTCAACTTGCTCGTCAACGTCCATAACAACATTTAAATCGACATTGCGGGCATCAGAAGTCGGTGTTTCAAGGTCAACGGATGATGATGTTTTTTACCGTTTACCTCGACGTCATGGTCACTACGTCCGCCCACTTTGGACTTTTTCGTAGTAGTTCCCAACACTTATAGTACGGGAAAACGCTTTTCGTTCTCTCGTACTCTTTCATAGCCCTCCTTAAAACCCCGATGTCACCTTCTCCGCTCGGGCGATTATCGTAGTTACGTTGATTCACTTCTTGGAAGGAGTGATACTTGTTGTTGATGCCGGTCCATTTGCTAGAAATAGAATCTTTGTCACGATATTCGCCCTTACCCTAGTGCTATAAAAGAGTGCACGAATCATGTTCCAAAAATCGGGGCCCGTTTGAAAGTTTGCTACAAATTGAAAAATAAAGTTGTACGTAAAAAATAAAATAAAATAAAATAGACGTGTACGAAAAAAAGTAAAAAAAATATAAAAGTTACCAATATCAGGGTCCTCCGAAACATCGACCACGCCCGAACCAACGTGTATTCCTCCTCCTTCGACCATCTAAAGTAAGAATGCTTACGTCGAGCTTCGTTCGCTTCGTTCTTCTTATGCGACCTTTTGCCGCGTTTGGATGTCTCTCGCTCCGGTTCGGGTTGCGTCTCCGGCACGTTTTTCACATCGGGTTCGGCTTGTTGTTGTGAAGGTTGCGAGCCGCCGGCTTGACCAAATCCGATAGTGGGTAGCACGAATGGAGTAGCGCCACTCTAGAAAGCCGCGTACCATAACATGTTCGGGTCCATGTCTTGAAGGTTAAAGGGTTGTTGCGGTTGGGTTGTGTTCGGGTTCACGGGTCTTGAGGGGACACCAAATGGGGTCGGAATGGGTTCATATTTTTATAAATTGTAGAAGTAGTAGAGACAAAGTTTGATGGAGTGTGAGAGTTTTTTTATAAAAAAGTGTATGAACTAGTGGGTATTTTATAGTGTATTATATTGGATTTAAAAAAAAATAAAGAAAGTTACCGTTGTCAACGTTCAACTCGTCCCCCAAAGCAAAATTTAGGCGTTTTTTTAAAAAACGCCGGTGGCCCTTTTTTCGCAAATACCGCCCAATAACGCCCAAGGGGGCGGAGGCCGGGCGTTTTCCAACGTGTTTGGCGAAATTTAAAAAAAAAACGCCCCATTACGGACGGTCTTAAACATTTTCTTTTCTTGAAAACAGTAAATGTAGTTTGTTACAACAGATAACATGACTGATTGTTCTACTTTCTTTCGTATGTAACACTTAACTTCTTTAATGTAACACTTAACTTCTTTAAACTTTTGGCCCTTTTAAACCAATAGACCTACTAAGCCAACTTTCTCTTTCCGTTATATTGTTTTAGTTTTAACTGTTTGATGCGGTAGAGATAATCTGAAATGACCCATAACAACTCTCACTCTCTCTATTTATATATATATGGGAAGGTTCATTTGAGAAAAAAATTTAATTGAGAAGAAAAAAGAACAAAGGGTATAATTGTAAAACATTAAATAGTTTTTCATTTATCTCATTTATTATCATCTTTGACTAATTAATTAGTCATAAAAACTATCATCCTTCACACTAATGTTTTTTTGACTACACACATCAAAAGTTACCCTACACCTTTCGAAATTTACCCTACACATGTTGAAATTTATCCTACACAACCCATAATTTATCATATTACACATTGTAATTTATCCTACACTCTAAATTATTTTATTTTATTTTTTAAAAATATATATATTTTGAAGATAAGTTACAACTTTTAATGTAGTAGCTATTAAAGAGGAATACTACTAATTAATGATCTTTGTAGGTTTAGCATATTATCCTTATAGTAACATTAAATACTTATATTAAATGAAGTAAAATGAAGCATTTTTATTGGTTGAAATTTCTTCTTTTTTCTTCTTACATAAAGTTTCTTCTCATTTGAACTCTCCACTATATATATATATATATATTGTGAGGTTCATTGGGGAACACTAAAAAGTGGAGAACAGTGGGGAACCGACTCAAACGAACTCCGATTTGACTCATTTCAGCGGCGTTGGAACTGGCTCGTCGAACCCTAACTAGAATCTTTTAATCCTAAACCTTAAATCATAACCCATAAACCCTAAATATATTAGGGTTTGGCTTTTAGGGTTTAGCCTTAGGGTTTGGCCTTAGGGTTTAGCTTTAGGGTTTAGCTTTAGGCTTTAGGGTTTAAGGTTTAGCTTTAGGTTTAGCTTTAGTGTTTAGCTTTAGGTTTAGCCTTTAGGGTTTACCTTTTATGGTTTATAGATTAGATTTTTTGGTTTAGCTTAGATTTTAGCCTTGTTTTTAGCTTTAGGGTTTAGAGTTTAGGAGTTAGGATTTAGGGTTTAGGGTTAAGAGATCTTAGTTAGGGTTCGGCGAGCCGGTTCCAAAGCCGCTAGAATGAGTCCAATCGGAGTTCGTTTGAGTCGGTTCCTCGCTGTTCCCCACTTTTTTAGTGTTCCCCAATAAACCTTCCCCTCTCTCTCTCTCACTATATATATATATATATATATATATAAAAAGTATATCGTACATTACGGTTTAACGTACTTCACGTACAACAATGTGCGTGATTTGTTCTATAACATGCGTGATTAATGTTTTTAATATGTGTGATTATTGTGTTTCAACATGCGTGATTTTGGATTTTTGAGTTATAACGTGCGTGATTTTAAAATTAACGTGCGTAATTACCTGTCGTACGTTATGTACGTTAAGCCGTAATGTACGTTAACCTTCCTCTCTCTCTCTCTCTATATATATATATATATATATATATATATATATAGGAAAAGTGTATTATACAAAATTACTTAATGTACGAACTGTACGCGATATCAGCTTCGCACGGTATGTTAATAAATAATATAATTCGCATGTTTTTTTAACGGCAAATCACTTTATATATAGATATAAGAGCCAGCAAGAAACTGGAAGAACAACAAAACAAACAGAACAAGAAAGAAAAAACAGACAACAGGTTACAAAATGTCTAAGACATAAAAAACAACCCATTTTTCCCAAGCCGGCTTCTTAATCTTTGCTCTATTACAGACCCAAAGAAAAGAGTCATCCTTAATTAACTCCACCGTCTTCATAACCGGGATAAAGCTTCCTTCGAAGACCATCGCATTTCTCGCACTCCAAATCCTCCAAACCGTGGCTATGACTATGGTGAAAACTAATCGCTTCCAAATAGGACTACCCGGGCTCTCTTTAATTGTCCTGACTAAGTCCGTAAGAGTGGAACACTCAACCGGAAATCGAATACGGGTCCAAGCTAACACGTTCCACCAAATACATTTAGCCCACAAACAGTTACAAAAGATATGGTTTGGACTTTCGGTATCGAGCCCACAACGGGGACACCCAACATCAGCCACCGAACCCCCCCTGCGAACCAAACCCTCTCTCGAAGCAATTCTACCAATGAGGGCCCTCCAAAGTAGGAGATTACCTTTCGGCGTGGCCCAATTGTTCCAGACAAATTCAGGATCATTTGGCACATCGGCCCATTTGGCGTTTTCAAGATCTTTTCTTACCTGCTTAACCGAGAAATGCTCGTCCGAAAAAGTCCTCCATCTCCAGGAGCCATTAACTTCAATCAAGTTTTGATCCATTTTAATTCCTTTCTTTTGTAAAGTATCGCCCATTTTCCCAATATATCTCCACACTCCAGGAAAAGAATTTTTTAAAGGAATCACCTGGCTATTCGAGTTATTATTATGGATAGAAGCTATAACTTTGGCCCAAAAATGATTAGGATCAGACTTATATCTCCACCACCATTTCGCTAGCATCGCATAATTGAAGTCCGAAATACTCCCAATCCCTATCCCGCCTCTTTTTCTTGATTTTAACAGCCCTTCCCATTTAACCCATCTTAGTTTTTTAGTTGAATCAGAAAAACCCCAAACGAAGTCTCTACGGATTTTTTCGAGCTTACTAAGAATGCATTTAGGGGCTGCAAAAAGCGATAGGAAATACGAGGGGAGACTGCCAAGAACAGATTTAGCTAAAGTAACTCTACCCGCAAACGAAAGGTACCTGGCCTTCCATTTAGACAGCTTGGATTTGAATTTGTCCACCACCGGAGCCCAAAATTTGCTCGGTTCATGTTGACACCAATAGGGATTCCAAGGTAGGTGAAAGGCAGGGATCCAACCTCGCAATTCAGCATACTCGCCAACCTCGATTTCTCGTTCTCATTAACTCCTAATCCGAACAACTTGCTTTTTTGATAATTGACTTTGAGACCCGACACGAGATTTAGCCATCTAAGGAGACGGTTAAGGGTTAAAACATTTTCTTCCGTCCATTTTCCCACAAAAAGAACGTCGTTCGCATAACATAAGTGAGATAATAGGACAGCCATTCGGAAGCTGGAACCCTTGAAACATCTCGACTGTCATCGCCCTTTTCATAAAAACGTTTATAATCTCCATGGCTATGCTAAAAAGAAAGGGAGAGATGGGGTCTCCCTGTCTTAACCCCCTTTTGAATTTAAATTCAGCCGTTGGCGAACCATTGACGAGAACCGAACCCATACCAGAGTACAGAAACCCTTTAATCCAGCTGATCCACTTATCAGGAAAGCCCATGTATTGCATCATAAGGAGAAGAAATTTCCAATTTAAGGAATCATAAGCCTTCTCAAAGTCGACTTTAAAAATGAGCGTCTTCTCTTTATTTTTCTTATCCCAAGCGACCGATTCGCTTATGATAAGTGGGCAATCTAAAATATTTCTACCACCGATAAAGGCCGACTGCGTAGGGGAGATAACCTCTTTGATAACCCTCTTCAAACGATTCGCCAAAACTTTTGTAATTATTTTGTAAACCGACCCCACAAGCGAGATGGGCCGAAAGTTAGCAATCAGTTGAGGGTCTTTAGTTTTTGGGATAAGAGCCACAAATGAAGAATTACACCCTTTACTTATAACTCCATTGCTGTGAAAGTCTCTCATAATCCCCAAAATATGATGCTTAAGGTCCTTCCAAAAGATTTGAAAAACTTTAGAGTGAACCTGTCAGGACCGGGGGCTTTACCCCCATCACACCCTTTTAAAGCATTCCAAACTTCCGATTCAGAAAACTCCTCACAAAGTAACGAACTACTTTGGGCCGATATACTAGGAAGATCATCACTACAAAATTTGGGTCTACGCCGGATTGGTTCTGAAAATTGTTTTTGAAACCAATTTTTAATCTCATTTTTCAGCTCCAACGGGTCACAAATAAACTTGTCACCAAACTTGAAACCGTTAATTCTAGTACTCGCAACATGTACATTAAGCATCTTATGAAAAAGGCAGTGTTATCGTCACCTGATTTCAACCAATTAATCCTGGCTTTTTGGAGAAGTTCGTTGGCCTTAGTTGATTCCGAGGCATCCAGTTTGGACCTAAACTCAATTCTCGATTTTTTATCCAAGTCCGAGATCGGCCCCAACATAGCTTTCCTTTCGATTTCCCCAATGGCCTCTGATAGCAACTTTCTTTCCCGATTCTCGGCAGTTCTGACGTCCCTTCTCCATTTCTTAACCTCAACTTTAATTCTTTTCAACAATGACAAAAACGACAAGTCTTTCCTACCATCAATATGAGGAGAATTCAACGCATTTTGAACAATAACAGCCAGATTTTGGTCGTTAATCCATGAGTTGAAAAATTTTAAGGGTATAGGACCAAAGTCGAGAGGATTACAAATGAGGGAAATAGGGCAATGAGCCGAGGCACCCCTTTCGAGAACTCCGGCTTTGGCAGTTGGCCACCGATTCACAAACGAATCACTAACCAGAAACCTATCTAATTTACTAAGTTTAACATCAGCGTGACCTGAGATATACGTGTACTTGCCCCCCGTCAAAGAGAATTCAAAAAGACCAGCCCGCATAATGAACTCATTAAACGCATCTGAAGATCCCCTATCGAATCTGGAGTTAACCCTTTCGTCCTCAGAACGGACATCATTAAACTCGCCAAAAATCACCCACATACCTTCCATTTGATTAATCAGAACCAAGAGATCTTCCCAGAGAACTTTCCTGAGTCTCGCCTCATTCGAGGCATGAATGTTCAGAATATTAACCTTTTCTTCAACTCCATAAATCTTCCCCGAAACCAACAAGAAGCGGTGGTTTTGTAGGAAGAATTCCTCCTGAAACCAATCAGGATTCCACAAAATTTCCAAACCACCCGACCTTCCCACCGAATCAACCGAAACAGTTTTAAGTTTCATATTATCCCAGAAGCGACGGAGACTAATTTCCGAGAGACCCGACTGGTGAGTCTCTTGAAAACCAATAAAATAAGCTCTTAAACTCTTTTTGAGATTTTTTACCGAGATCCCCTTTCTACCCAGGGAAACTCCATTCATATTTATAGACAAAAAATTCATGGGTAACCCACTTTAACCGATTCCCCATTAACCAATTTCCTCACGTGATTAGCAAAGTCGTTTACCTCGATACCCAACGCCACTCCGACTTTAATTGTTTCATTCACCTCCGTCTCTACCCCCACTGCGTCTCAGGTCTTCGTCACGAGAAACATCTGCCCTATCTCCAGTGTTGTCTAATAACTCATTCTCTACCTCGACCCTTTTAGCTTCTTGTTCCATTCTGAATATAGATTCAACATCGAACGGATCAGAATTAATTTCTTCTTCAGCGGAGTTGTTGAGGTTTGGAGTAATGAACTCACAGACTTTGTCTTTCTTTTTGATTTTACGATTGGGTCTCAATGTGATGAAACTGGGCCTTGAGACATCCAGGTTATGCCCATACTCCTCAACATCATTATCATAATTAGGCGACAGCCCAATCACTACATTATCTGCATTGGGCCCACTGGGATGGCCCAGGGTTTTGTCCACCAGCATATTATTATAAAAGTTAGTCAACGGACTCTGATCCCCAAGCGGCTCCTCTGTAGGGGAAACATTATCAAATTCTCTCTCCAAATTAATGTCTTCTGACTGCACATCATGTTCCCCGATGTCCCCATGCGCCATCTCATTAACCTCGAGAACAAGAGAGAAATTGATTGGGTTCGCCATGCACGTAGAAGACGAAGAACCGTCCTGACTCCTCAGTTTTACGTTATCGGAATCAGACGGCATCTCCATCTCCGATGTCTTCCCTGGTGAGTCCGGCTCTGACTACTCCGATTTCAAAAAATTCGGGCACCATTGACCCGAAATCTCCTCCACCCAAACCTTAATCAGATGACCTTTCCAGCTGAGATCGAATTCCTTAGACACCTTCTTTCATGTATCAACCAAGATATCCAAACGATCCTCCGCCATATTTCCACTGTAGTAGTCCGCCTCCGACTTAACCAAAAACCGGCCACACCGCTCTCCGATCTTATTAATGACATGGCGATCCCAGAGAGGGATTGGGACTCCTAACACTTTTATCCATGCTACTCTCTGAAAGATGGGTGGAATCCCGTTCCACACGTAAAGCCTCGAAAACCATTTCTCCCACTCATTCGCCTTAAGGATTCTGAACTCCTCCGCTTCCTCCGGATGTCACACCCCGACCACGTAAAACAACAAAACGTGGCGGAAACCTCGGGGAGTGTTGTAACAGAATCATTGTTTCATAACACATGGATAAAAGTTTTGTTTTATTGAATTGAGTGTATTACATTACATTGAAGTTAGAAACAAACCATGAACAAATAGACTTTCATTATTATTAAGTCACTAAGGCCTCGTCCGTTCCTATGTGAGCACGCATCAATATCATCATCAAACATCACCAACTGTGATACCTGAAACACATGTGGAAATACGTCATCATAAAAATGCCGGCGAGTACATAGGTTTTATGTGAGTGTCAGATTCATGGCGCGTTTATATTTTGAAAATAACTTGAACACTTTTGTAAATTAATAATTAGAAAACCAAGTTTTTTTAAAATGCTTGTAATGTAAATTGAAATAACCATGTCAAAACAGATTTGTTTTATAAAACCTCGATACCATGAATCTTAACTCCAAAACATTTGTTTAAGTAAACCCAAATTGTAAATCATTTTTGAAATAAAACTGGAATGTTTTATATTGTTAGAAAAAAACCTTATAATATAACTTTGATTTGATAACCTTGCCCAAGTGATCTAGACAACGCAACGATATATAATGTGTTAAAAGCACTTATATATAGGAAGTACCAGCGGCGTATCCACCATGCTTTTAGCACATTACCCTCGCCCCGTTACCTAATCACTTCCCTAACCCAACGGTTCAAACAGCTTCAAACGGTTCACGTCAATCAATCAATTTCAAACGGTATGAAGTGTTAAACCCCAACTTAGAGCTATTTGAATCAGATTGTAAGGAATGAGAATGAGGGTGTTGGGTATTTATTGAAAACCCATAACCGTTAGGATCGTTCCTCGCAAAACGTGCTTCGATCTTGACCCACCATGTGGGCACATGATATTGTAATACAAGGGGCATATTAAAAACCATCAAATCTAACCCAAAGTATGCAAAACCTTGGGTTAAAACCATCAAACACAGGCTGGAAGTCCAAATTCAATGTTTCTAACCTGTAAGTCTGATGCTGGCCACGTAAGATTAGGCTTAGGCTTACGCCCCAGGCCTAAGAACTTTGACAGAATTACAGTTTTAGCCCCTGCAAGCCTAAAACTTGGTTTTTGATGCATTTTTGACACGTTTAAGCCCCATTAACCTCATTTCAAGGCTCTAAAATGAAGTTAAAGTATAGGGAACATGAAACATGCTCAAAAACATCTCGGATGTCAGTTCATTTGGCCGTACGATCGCGTTGTTCGGTTAATTACGACGAAACACGAACGGACGCGAAAAACGATCCAAATTACGCGACGAATAGAATTTTATCATGCCAATCACTAAAATAAAATATTTTAATGATTACATAAATTTTTGGATGTCCGGAAATATTCAGAACGTAAGATATGCGCGAAAATGCAAACTTATGCACTTTCTGACGCTTTTAGTCCCTGTTGATCAAATAAGTTTATTTTTGCGCACCAAACACCTCAAAGCCTATTTATAAGCTATGTAAAGGATATTTAGGGCATGTTTAACTTATGATAATATTTCGGAATGTTCGTTACAGTACGAATCGGCATACTTTCACAGTTTGTCGAAATTAGTCCCTGTAAGCGAATAAACTTGATTTCGACACACCAAACCATCTAAAACTTATTTCTAAGTTATGTAATGGTTATTTAAGGTATGTTAAGCCTATGACACTGTTCCGAAGTGTTTGTTGCATTTAATTGATTATATTTACGCATCAGATCGCGTATAATTTTCCAGAAAGCGATTTAAAGCTCGAAATCGAACAAGAATTGATATGTGCAAACGATACACATATTTATACAAATCCCAAATATGAAACACAATATTTCATTGATTTGGTATTTTTTTGATGGTCGCACAGGCACAGGTGTCACAGTCTCCCCTACTTTAGGATATTTCGTCCCGAAATTTATTCGTAGGAGTCTGTCCGTGACTTTGTGTTAAATAACCATCAAAGATATGCAAGGCATAATCCTGTCATTTCCCTTAACAGATATTCTTCAGAAGCGAAAATGAACAGACGGAGTCATTTTCCTCAACGGCCATTCTTCAGAAATGAAAATGAAGGAAAAAAAATCAAAAGGATATTCATTTCCTTCAATGGACATTCTTCAAAAATGAAAATGAATGGACGGGGTCATTTTCAATGGGTGCTTCATCAGAAATGGAAATGAAAAGGATAATCAAAAGGATATTCATTTCCCTCAACGGACAATCTTAAGAAATGAAAATGAGCGGACGGAGTCATTTTCAACGGGTGCTTCATCGGAAATGGAAATGAAAAGGATATTCATTTCCCTCAACGGACATTCTTCAGAAATGAAAATGAACGGACAGAGTCATTTTCGAAAGGTGCTTCATCAGAAATGGAAATGAAAAGGATATTCATTTCCCTCAACGGACATTCTTCAGAAATGAAAATGAACGGACGAAGTCATTTTCGACGGGTGCTTCATCAGAAATGGAAATGAATAGAATTAACTCTAGACACATGACAAAACTTGTTGTGGTTTCTGTGCACTAAATTCCATAATTATGTGTGCATCCATAATTACATAATTTCTTGCACAGTTCGCACAGTTTGTTTTATAATGTGAAAGGGATAGAATTTGAACAAGCTAGAGACAACTTTGATTGGGTCAACACATAAGCACATAATTGTTTTCTTGGTTATTAATTTGTTATTATTTTGCTATTAATTGATATTATCTTAACATCAATTGAACATGGGTATTCAAGGTACACTAGGAACCCAGTCGATGGACTTCAACGTCCTCAAGAATCTATCAGCAAAGATAGGACGATCTTCCAAAAATTCGATTTCGTTTACAAGGAAACGTAATATTCGAATTAAGGTAGACAACAATTAAGGAATTACGGGAATACCCTTAGGTACCCTATTAAGGATTTATAGTGGTACTTTGGGTATTTGTCAAAAGTTGAAACTTGCGCCTTGTACTTCGTTTCCTTGGAAGAAACGGGTACTTAGGATTTTCGTGGAAAACGCAAGAGATCATAAAATGGAAGAATTTTGGGAGTAGTATGTTTTTCAAGGAATACGGTTCCTTGATTGTCGGTATCGTAGGGGATTTGTTGTTTATACATGCAACCACATTTGTACACTGCGATGTAAATAAATGATTTATTTATAAACAACAACAACAACTATTTCATAGACCTTGACAACAAAAGAAAATAATACATAAGGCTTGACTATTTCTAAACAACGTCGTCTTCTAATCGGTCAAATGCTCATCCCTGCGATGGATTCGCATTAGCAAGCTTTGGGCAATTTCTTCGGAAATGGCCCATCTCGCCACAGTTGAAGCAAGAACCTGGTAGAAAATGAGCTTGAGCAGGATTGTTGCCAGCTTGATTTGGTGCAGCTACAGTAGGGCAAACTCTTGCTGTATGACCTATAAGTCCACAAATTTGGCATTTGCGGGACTTTACACTGGCATGATGATGAAGGCTACATTGGTTGCACAAGGGTGCAGTTCCATTGTATGGCTTCCTAGAAGGGGGTTGAGCTGGTTGGTTGGGGGCGGCTTGATCATTGTGGGCAACCACGGCGAAGTTCTGAGAAGCCTTTCGCTTCTTTGACTTCTTGGAGGATTCAATCTGCTCTTCCTTCGGCTTCGATTCCTCGATCGGTTTCTTGTCACCCTTTCGGAAAAGTTTACCTTTCCTGATCTGGGATTCAGTCAAGGTAGCGGATAGCTCAAGGGCCTGTCTAACTGTAGTGGGATTGCAACCAGTAACAATGTCTTGTACTGAGTCAGGGAGGCCATCAATGTACTTTTCGATTGCCTTATCCAAAGGCGTAACCATGTTTGGGCACAACAGACTTAACTCCTCATAACAGTCTGTGTAAGCTCGATGCTCACCACTATCTTGCTTAAGATCGTTGAATTCCCTTTCCAATGCCCTGATTTCATGACGAGGACAGAATTCCTTCATCATTAGAGCTCGAAGCTCTTCCCATGTTTGAGCCAGTGCTACCTCAGCACCCCTATCTCTCATCACACCATTCCACCACGTCAAAGCTCGTTTCTCAAAGACACTAGATGCGAATTCAACCTTTCGCTCGTTCGGACACTAAACATGTCGGAAGGTGCTCTCTAAACTTTCGAACCATTGCAGAAGTGCAGTCGCTCCTTGAGACCCAGAAAATTTTGATGGCTTGAATTGAACGTCTTGAAGTAGCATGGAGCATTATTGTTGTTGAGGGCTAGGTTACATTGAGCAATGATGTTAGGGATTGCAGCAGCCATTTTGTCACACCTCGATATTTCCACATTTGACCGGTGGGCCCGGTGGGGGAGTAACGTGACGTGGTTGGCAACATTACAGTCAAACAACACAATATTTAATATGCACAGCGGAAGCAAATGAAAGATATGTTTCAACTTTAATAAATTGTAATATCAAGTATCACAACAGTTGAAAATAATCCACAGGTGGATAAAAATATAAATAGGAAACATTGTTCAACAGTTTTGACGTCCAAGCTTGCGAGACTTATTGTGGACGCTAGGAGAAAGCCAGCCTAGTTCGCATAGTACCTGCACTTAACCTTTTTGGAAAATACGTCAGTTTACACTGGCAAATACAATTTAGCTGACCCATTTTAAAAATGGTTAAAATTGAATTGAATGCACGTGGCACAAACTTTTTATAACTTTGGATAATTATTTAAATATTTAATCTTGTTAAAGAATTACATGTTCCTTATGCGTTCAGTAGCCCAGATCGTGCCAGGTTAAAGATCAATAGACACACCACATTATTTATTTATGCACTGACGGGTGTACGCCTACACCCCGCGCTTAGGTCGTGGCCATTTCGAAAAATGATGCCAAGGATATCCGGGACATGGTCATTAACCTCCCAAAGGCGTTAAGCAAACAAAACATATTTAAACGGGTCATCTCGATAATACTTAACCACCAATCGATTAAGGTCGAATGCCCGACCATGCGGTATTTTATATACCGTACCCCAAGCCCGTATAAGGGAAAATAAGTTAAAAGTATTTACCTTTGCAAGTATAATTCGCAATTAGCAAATGCATGTAGCTTTTACTATTTCTCCTATTCTGGAACAAAGGTTTATAATAACCTATTAGAATCCTAACGGTCTTTAGTTAAGCTTAAGCTTAAACCGATTAGTTTTAAGGAATGATACGGTTCGAACGCGTAATTAAGCGAAGACCGGAATAGAATGTGATTTAGACCTTACAAGTTTGAAGACTTGTCTTATATGGGTAATCTAAACACCTTCTGGATTTTGAGGTAAAAACTATAAGGTTTGACCCGTTTCGGCCAATTTATGTAAACCAGTTACATAAACCGAACCGGACGCGAAGAATGCGTAACGGGTAACCATAAAAGCCATATACAGGTTTCCTAAGTTAATATGCCTCAAATATGTTGTGACATCAGTAAGATATCTTTTATTATGCCCGAAACGAATTTAAACTCAAACTATGCCTCGTAGGGGTATTTTGGTCATTTATAGGGTTATAAAAGAGTTTAAGTATTAACCTGAGTTATAGGTCTGATATAATCAGAAAAAATACTTAATTTGATAAGTTATAACAGTAGGGTATTGCATATATGTGAAATTTATCAATTATAACCAAACTATGCACCGTATGGGCATTTTGGTAATTTCACATAAGCCGAAAAGCTCAAAACTGAAGTCTGAGTTAAACAACTTTTTCTTACACTTAAAATATTATAATTTACCTAAAATATCAGTAGGTATCAACCCTTGTATGTTTAAAATAGTTTTAGTACATACTATGCGTTAAAAATGCTTAAAAAGGCGATTAGAAGCCGTTTCCGGGTTCTATATAGAAAGCTGATATGTTTATTATTCCAGAAGGTTTAAAATAATTTATTTATCATATAAAATCAGTAGCAAAAGGTTTGGGGTCAAAAAGATATGTAAAACTCATTTTATAGCCCAAAAGGGCAAAACCGACAATTACCGACTTAAGCTTATAACTCTAAGTTATGCTCAGCCTAAAATTAATTAAAAATCTTTAAAAATACCAAAATAATATATTACATCAGTGGGTAACAATTTTGATATCAAAAAGTGGGTTTAAGTAGGATATATGCTAATTACGCCGTTAAATCGCTAAAAAGCTTTCTAATTACGCTAATGAGCATAACTCTCAATCTACACCTCAAACTGATGTCAAATTTTGGGTACAAGTTTATAATTCAGTAACTAAGGTTTCTATTCTTTTACATTTTCAAAAATCACGTTTTATGGTTAAAAGGGCATAATGGTCAACATATGAGCAATTAACGGAATCATGCATATTAATTGGATAACTAATGAACCAAGGTGTATAATCACAGAGGGTTATACTAGCATGTAACCTGGTCCAATTAAAGCTCTAAGGCAATTTATATGAGTGATAAAATAGGTTACATGACTTCTACATTGCTAATTATGCGTTAATTCAAAGATTAGAATTATGTTGACTTTTTCTAATCAACTTTGACCCGACAAATGGTCTAGATAGAGTGGGAATCAGAGGGTGCCCTTTTAAGGGTTTAATGCCCACATAATTACCAACTTATAACTACCTTCAATTCGACTAATCACTGGACCATTAATGATTAATCGCTAAGTCAAACGGTAATTACGACGGTTTGACTTTTAAGCTAAAACTAAGTAAAAACTCAAGAAAGGTTAAGCATACTTACTGAAGTCCTATGCACGATTAGGAAAGACTTGGGTCTGCTCTTAAGCTCCAGGAAGCTCCAGAAATGCAGAATGAAGGTGTGGTTACAATGTTGCAACATAAGGGCCTTATATAGTGCTTTTAATCTCCTTAGATTGTTGAGACACAAGCCTATCAATGGCCATGGATCATCCACAGATGTCCCTTAGGGCCCAGGAGTCATTTAGGGGTCGCCCATGGAGTGAAATATCTCATTAAAGTCGGTTATAGCGTGAAAGAAGGCTGCTGTCTCCACTTTCTGATACTGGGCATCGAACGCGGCCCGCGTAGGATGTTGTTGGGGCTTACGCGGCCCACTTGGCCCTTGTGTTCAGGTTTCACATTTTCAAGTTGTTGCATATTTGTCTCTTGGCCTTTCGAAAGGTCAACCAAGCTTTACTTCTTGCAATTTGAGCCCCTCAACCTGACTTATAAGGGGTTCATGACTTATACCCACTTTGTTAAGTTCTTGGTCACTCCATGTTACCCGAAAAGTCATAATTTTCAACATTGACGCTTTAACCCCTCGCATACGAATTTGATCATACCTTTCTCATACGATAATGAAACTTTATGAAATTTTTATCGTGCATTCTAGTGAGCATAATTAATCGTTACAAAGCTTCGAGTTTGCTAAAAGGTCACTCAGAGGTATAACTTAAACATGTTGACACATTTAACCCCTGTAGTTTGTAATCTCTCACATTCTTTCATATTTAGCTTCGTATGATCCATGATTTATTCGTTTGAAGGTATGAGCATCATGTAGGGTTATTGTAAAGTATATTTAATCACTGTTGACATTTTAAACCCGTATATTCACATATTTTCCATGTTTGTCAACTTTAGTCCTTCTAGAACATTCTTTCACACGTTCAAACCTTATGACACGTGTCATTACATTATAGGACGTGAATTTTCGAGGTGTTACATCCTCACCCCCTTAAAAGAAATCTCGACCTCGAGATTTACTGAAATAAATGAGGGTATTTTTCTTTCATTGTGGACTCAACCTCCCACGTGTATTCGGGACCTCTTCGGGCATCCCATTTTACCTTTACAATAGGCACATGCTTCCTTCGAAGCTTCTTAACCTGTCGATCCTCGATCGACACAGGTTTTTCGACAAACTTCAAGCTCTCTTCTATGTGCACATATGTATGTGGTATGACCAGTGATTTATCAGCGAACTACTTCTTCAGATTGCAGATGTGGAATACATTATGAATACCACTGAGCTCTTCAGGTAAGTTTAACTTATAGGCAACTGATTCGACACGTTCGATAATCTCGAAAGGTCCTATGTATCTCGGGCTTAGCTTGCCTTTCTTACCAAATCGCATCACTCCCTTCCAGGGTGATACTTTAAGCAACACCTTGTCACCTACCTCGAAGTTAAAAGGTTTACGCTTTAAATCTGCGTAGCTTTTCTGCCTATCCCTGGCAGCTTTCAGGCGGTCACGAATCTAGAAAATCTTGTCCATCGTTTCAAAGACTATTTCCGGAACCTGACAGCTGGACATCTCCAACTTCTGCCCAACAAACGGGCGTTCTACACTTTCTACCGTATAAAGCCTCGAAAGGCGCAGCCTTAATGCTGGTATGGTAGCTATTGTTGTAAGAGAACTCGATTAATGGCAGGTGGTTATCCCAACTACCACCTAAGTCGATCACACATGCACGACGCATGTCTTCCAATGTTTGGATTGTACGCTCACTCTGCCCGTCCGTCTGAGGATGGTAAGCCGTACTGAAATTTAAGCGCGTGCCCAAAGATTGTTGGAAACTCTTCCAAAAATGTGACGTGTATCTAGTATCTCTGTCAGAGATAATAGACACAGGTACGCCATGTAAAGCTACAATCTTATCCACGTACAATTGGGCTAACATGTCGGAGTTATAGGTCTCCTTGATGGGTAGGAAATGTGTTGACTTAGTCAGTCTATCCACTATCACCCATATCGTATCATTGCCTTTCCTTGTCTTTGGCAACTTGGTGATGAAATCCATCGTCACCATTTCCCACTTCCATGTGGGAAGTTCAGGTTGTTGTAGCAAACCTGACGGCTTTTGATGTTCTGCCTTGACATGCACACACGTCAACTATTTAGCTACATAGGCAGCTACAGACTTCTTCAAGCCTATCCACCAATAGTTTGCCTTCAGATCCTGGTACATCTTATCAGCTCCAGGATGAACGGAATATTTAGAGCTGTGGGCTTTCTGGAGGATAACATCTCGAAGTCCTCCATAAACAGGAACCCATATTCGTCCGTTCAATTTTAGAATTCCGTCTTTGCCAAGGGATAACTGCTCCTCAGTTACCCCTAGCTTTTCATTAGGATAGTTAGCTTCCAACACAGCTTCCTTCTGTGCAGCTAACAACCTTTCATTCAAACTGTTCTTTATCTCAATGCTCTTGGCATTGATTCGGATGGGTTTCACCCTTTCCTTTCGACTCAAGGCATCGGCGACTACATTCGCTTTGCCAGGATGGTATCTTATTTCACAATCATGATCATTTAAGGTTTCCATCCAACGTCGTTGCCTCATGTTCAAATCCTTTTGGTTGAACAGGTGCTGGAGGCTCTTGTGATCAGAATAGATCACACACTTGACACCATATAAATAGTGCCTCCATAGCTTCAGTGCTAATACAACGGCACCCAACTCCAGGTCATGGGTGGTGTAATTCTTCTCATGCGCCTTTAACTGACGTGAGGCATAGGTAATAACTTTGCCTTTCTGCATAAGCACACATCCCATGCCAGTGTGTGATGCATCACAGTAAACCACGAATTCTTTGGTACCTTCAGGCAATGTAAGTACAGGAGCGTTGCTCAACTTCTGTTTAAGGATATCAAAGGATTCTTGCTGCTTAGGGCCCCAAACGAACTTTATTTTCTTCCGAGTCAAAGAGGTTAAGGGTGCAGCAATCCTTGAAAAATTCTCAATGAAACGCCTATAATATCCTGCCAATCCCAAGAAACTGCGAATTTCTGTGGGCGTCTTCGGCTCTTGCCAGTTCATGACAGCTTCAACTTTAGCGGGATCCACTTGGATACCACGCTCACTAACCACATGTCCAAGGAATTGGACTTCTCGAAGCCAGAATTCACATTTCAAAAATTTGGCGTAAAGCTTCTCCTGTTGGAGTAGTGAAAGAATACATCGAAGATGCTTCTCATGATCAGCTTTGTTCTTCGAGTAGATGAGGATGTCGTCAATGAAGACGATGAAA
Organism: Helianthus tuberosus; assembly: GCA_030545235.1. Taxonomy (NCBI): domain Eukaryota; kingdom Viridiplantae; phylum Streptophyta; class Magnoliopsida; order Asterales; family Asteraceae; genus Helianthus; species Helianthus tuberosus. The sequence continues at coordinate 5,779 of JARYGA010019782.1, read as the reverse complement.
AATTTGTCAAAGTAGGGCTTGCAGATGCGATTCATGAGATCCATGAATGCGGCAGGTGCATTAGTGAGCCCAAAAGGCATCACTAGGAACTCGTAATGACCATAACGAGTCCTAAATGCAGTCTTGTGTACATCTTCATCTTTAACCTTCAGTTGGTGATAGCCTGGCCTTAAGTCAATCTTGGAGAAGTAACTTGCCCCTTGAAGCTGATCGAACAGATCGTCGATTTTGGGCAATGGGTACCTATTCTTGATCGTGACCTTATTAAGCTCACGGTAATCAATGCACAGACGCATCGATCCATCCTTCTTCTTGACAAATAAGATTGGTGCTCCCCAAGGAGACGAACTAGGTCTAATGAAAACTTTGGCTAGCAATTCATCTAGTTGCGTTCTTAATTCCTTCATCTCTGTTGATGCCAACCTATAAGGTGCTCTAGCAACTGGTGCTGCTCCAGGGATGATGTCAATTCTGAATTCCACTTGCCTATCTGGTGGTAAGCCAGGTAGTTCTTCAGGAAAAACTTCAGGGTATTCAGAAATAACAGGAATATCCTCAATCTTAGGCTTTGGTTCATCGATAGTCACTTGTTCTATGTAGATGACACAACCCTTCTTCAAACACTTAGAGGCCTTGAGCATAGTCACTTGCTCAGGCAGTCCATACTGGGTATCTCCCCGAATGGTAAGTGATTCACCCGACGGAGTCTTAATCACCACTTGCTTCTTGTTGCAGACAATTTGGGCCTGGTTATGAGATAACCAGTCCATACCCAAAACTATGTCAAAACCGGCTAACTTAAAGGGAAGTAGGGACAAAGGAAAAGAGTGGTTCTTAATGGATATAACACATCCATCTAACACAGTTGAGACGGTTTCTATGGTGCCATCTGCTAACTCCACCTCATACTTCACACTTAAGGTTTTAACAGGTAAATTCAGTAATTTGCAAAACTTATTATCTACAAACGATTTATCAGCGCCTGAATCAAAAAGTACTCTTGCATAGACATCATTTATCAGGAAAGTACCTGTGATCACGTTATCGTCCTGCACAGCTTCTTTCGCATCCATCCTGAAGACTCTAGCATTGGTCTTCTTTCCTTCATCGGCTTTCTTTGCATATTTTGGGCAGTTGGTCTTAATGTGCCCCTTTTCGTTGCAACTGTAGCACGTTGCGTCTTTCAGCTTCTTGCAATCCAAGGTCTTGTGCTCCTTGGACTTGCATATTCCACATGCAAAAGTTCTCGACTGAGTCTGCGAGTTCGATTCATATCTGCACTTCCCGAAGTGCTGTCTCTTGCAGATCTTACACTTGGGCTTATCACCAAACTGTTGCCCATCCTTTTTAGACTCAGACCCTTTCTTGTGGTCATTTTTTCCTCGGTGCTTCTTGTTTGACCTTCTTGAATTGTCATCTTCACGTTTCCTTTTCTCGGCATCCGTGTTCCTCAGCGATCTCTGTCGGACCGCGTCCAGTGTGAGGGACAAGGATATATCAGTTTCCGATCTGAAAGTAGTTGGCCGAGAGGCCTTCACGCTTGCCTTTATCTCTGGGGCTAAACCCCCCAATGAAACGAGCTATTCTTTTGGGTTCCGGGGTCACCATATACGGAACCAATCTTGATAATGTGTTGAAGCTCGTAAGGTAAGATTGGCAATCAAGATTCTTCATAACCAACGATAGGAAGGCAGACTAAATCTTTTCAACCTCATGTTGAGGGCAGTAGTTTTCCCTGATGAGGGCAACAAATTATTCCCATGACATATTGTACAGTGGGATCTTCCCAGTAGCTTGAATCAGCGATCTCCACCAGGCTAAGGCCTCACCTTTGAATGATTGAGACACAAACTTTACCACATCTCTATCAGCACACCCGCTGATATCAACCACAGTATCCATCTCATCCAGCCATGCCATACAGTCTATGGCCCCTTTTTCCCCAGTGAAATCCCTGGGTTTACATGAAACAAAGTATTTGTAGGAGCAACCCTTATCACGGGGTCCTTGATTCAGCATTATCTTCTGAGATGGATCACTTTGATGATTTGAAGAGTGACGATCGTCATCTTCTTTCCTGGGTTCATCCTTCTTGGAGGGTGGCTTTGAATGCGGTGTAGATAGGGTCCTACTTCGAGTCCCACTATATTCTTCATTGTCACACCCCAACCAATGGCGGAAACATCGGGATGAGACGAAGTGTGAAGATTGCTCGAGACATCATAACACTATTTGTGACGATAATTAAATATTTCCCATTTCATTTCATAACTTCAAATTGTCTACATTACATGAACTCAAATAACAACAAGTTCAAAAGAATTTCATAACAACATGAGCAAAATTGATACAACATGTTAAACCTAAACGTCTATATGTGTATCTAGGCATCAAGGCTACTTCTTTTCATATCATCGTCATCATCAACCTGTAACATGTTTAAAATACAATTCAATGCAAAAGCAATGGCGAGTATACAAGTTTGGTACGTACATAACAAAAGATAAGTTTTAAACAATTCCTCATAGCAAGCATGTGATTCAAGATAAACAATAAATTTGGCTTGTGTCTAACAAATCAACCCAAAAGAGACGCGAGATGCTGCATGACATAACCACAAGTCTACGGGCAGGGCGTCAATCCTGTAGCGCTACATATGTCACGGTTAGGCTCGTACAAGTTAATGATAAGTTCAACACATAAAGTTTCACCCAAGTTTAAAGTATCAAGCAATCACGTATACAAGCATGTTATAGGAATGTTCATGTGTTTAAGCAAAATGTTCATGTGTAAGTTTTTTATAAGTAAACATGTTACACCCCAAAAGTGGTAAAAGTAAAAAGGGGAAATACGAGTATACTCACATAATTGCTAAGTCTTCCGATTATCCAAGTGTTGACGAGTGTAAGAGATTAGGATGTTGGAACACCGAGGTCACCCTATATGGGCAAACGTAGGTGTATGAGTGATCGGGATTACGACGGAGGATTTGAAGCGGAATATAAAGTGTAACTAGTTGATATAATTATGTATATATATAAATACAAATACGTATACTTTATATAGTTTAAGTAATAAATTAAATTAAGTCTATCGAAAATATTATAGGAGTGTCGTCCAAAAATAAATGAACAAGTAAATATACTTTTATATTTATAGGTATAAAAGTTGTTTGAATTTGATACATTTCCATTAGTGGTTCGTTTAGAGGTATATATATATATATATATATATATATATATATATATATTAACGAAAATCGGGCAGAGTTTCCTCTGTTTTTGGACGCTCCCGACGATACAAATCGTCACTGTTTTTGTCAAAATTCAATCAATAATAAAACAATATGTACTTCTACAAGTTTTATAACGAAAACACATATATGAGTTTATACGAGTTTTATACAAGTTTCAAGTAACTAAACGAGTTTTATACAAGTTTCAAGTAACTAAACATTTATGAACGGTAATAATAAAAATACTTGCGTCAATTAAAATCATACCAAGTCGTGTGTTGACTGAGTTGACTGAAACGAAACTGACCCGAAACGAACCAACTCAACCCGAACCAAAGCTGACTTTGTTGACTGAAACGAGACCCGAATGACCCGAACTTTTGAATCTGAACCGTAACGTTAAGTCGAGGCTGGTGTCGACCGGAGTTTGACCAACCCGAACCTCGAATCTGAACCAAACTGAAACTGAACGATTGTGAACACGATTAGAATGACACTCGAACTTTGAAACTTAAATAAACATAACTCGAATCGGATGCTAACCTGTACAGTTTGTTATTTTCGCGACCCGAACCGGAACCGAGACGACTACGTGACCTGGTGCCGGCTGGAGCTCGAACTCGTAACCAAACTGATCCGAGTCGGACTTGGATCGAAGCTTAACCGATACGACATTTGAAGTTTGAGACTGAACCAAATCAAGAATGAATCACAACTAAAACGAAACCCCAAACCTGACAACAAAATGACAGTCGCCACTGTCGCCCGTTACCGTCGTCGGAGGCGGACCGGTCATCACTACCATCACCGCTCTGCGCCGCCATCCGCCGTTCTCCGACGGCCTCCTTTCTCTGCGTCTCTCTCTCTTCGCGTCTCTCTCTCTTCGTGTCTTTGAACAGCCGAAATACTCCGCGAATCAAGCGGATGTGGAGGTTGTGGTTTAGGATTTGTTGTAAAATCGTGTGTGTTAGCAGTAGGCTCGATAGAGAGGGACTGGAGGTGATAAGGAGGAGTGTTTTGTAACGGTGATTTGAGGACACTTCATACTCTGCATATATGTATAATTAGATTTAGGGTTTTGAGTTGTAGAAGATGAAGGAGCAGACAGATGCACGTATGCGGCTAGGGTTGGGCATGTCCAATCTTTTAGTTAGCTGATTTAATAGTTTCGAAATTTACAAAACCAGTCCCTATGGTTTAATTAATCTATGTTATAACTTCAAAGAACTAACCTTTTAATTAAACTAACTAGGTTAGTTTACTAACTTTAATATCTAATGAGACTAACTGGATTATTATAAAAATAAACTTTTTAAATAGTAATATTAATTAATTTAATTACCTAAATAAAATAGGATAGATAATTAACCATACTTATGAATGAATTATATAAAAATAACAGGTTTCTCGATGATTAACTATTTCGAATGGGACAAGCTTCAAAAATAAGATTTTCAAGACTTGATTTCTATATTAGGAAAGTTATGAAAAACGCAGGGCGTTACAGTCTCCCCTCCTTTAGGAAATTTCGTCCCGAAATTTATTCAAGAGCAAGACTTGAAAGGATTTTGGCAAAGAGAAGAGATTCGTTTAAAATTGAGGCTTGTATGAAGAACAACGGAGAATAACGGAGATGTAAGGGTGAACGATTGATCAAATAGCGATTATGAGTATAAGAATAGCATAAGTATCGGATAGAAGAAAGTAGAGTGTTAAGAATGAAGTCTCGTCGTGGATAACCGGATATAATGCGTTTGTGAGTTGTTTAAAGTTTGAATTAGGTCCAAAAGGTCTGTAAGACACTGAATTTCTCATGGCACGTTTTACAAAAGTTTGGTAACATGATGAAAACACTTATGTATAGGAAGTACCAACGGCGTATCCACCATGTTTCGACCATGTGACGTCCGTCTCGTATTCGGTGTCATGTTACGTTCCGTGTCTTACCATACACAGTAGTACACTCTGTGGTTCTCATACGCCCATCACTATAATCCCGTGTGCACCCGCGATTATACCGATCGTCGCATGATCCGCATAGCTTGTACTAGTTGCGTATGAATTTAAGGTATTCATAAATTCTGAAAATAAGATTGCGTATAAATAGGGATGTAGCATATAAGCATGTTTATGTTCCAAATAGTATAAGGCCAACGTAAGCGAATCCCTAGGGTTTCGCTCGCGTCCGGTGCGAATGTATGAATTTTGAGTATGAATAAAAGCATGAGCATAGTATAAGTTTAAATATGAACACGCACGTGAGCATAAACACAAAACGCACGTCATGAGTATGAGTAAAAGTATAAGAATAACGTGTATGAAAAATGAGTATAAATGCGAGTACAACATGAGTATAAGCGTAAACACAAGGCGTATGAGTATAAATACAAGTATCAGTGTGAACATAAGATCTATGAGCATAGATATGAATATGAATATGAATGTGAATATAGGTGTAACACATGAAGGTTAAGTATGAATAAAATATATGTGTATGAATATAAGTGTAACAAAGTTGTGTAAGTGCAAATGAAAACATAAAGC
>JARYGA010019781.1:0-28638 GCA_030545235.1 Helianthus tuberosus | reverse complement strand
CCAAACAAGTTTACCACGACTCGGAACGAATGAAGTGTTCGTTAAAAATTGATTTGAATATGATGCTCCCAATACATCATATGGTGTCTTGAATCGAATAAGTGTAATGAGCAAGTTCAAACAATTGAACTTGGTTTTAGCGCAATCCGACAATAGATATATGTATCGATAAGAAAACTTTCGGCATGGTCACAACGAAAAACCATGTATGTAACTCGTAAAGAAATGATCGTGACACAATGACCATTAAGAGGAGTAGGGATGTGAAAATCTTCTCACTAGATGAAAAAGTGGAGTTCCGATAAAAGAAATTTGAGGACTTTACCTGGGGTTGCATGTGATGTCCGATTGTTAGGTGACATTACCATGGAATGTCGAACATAGCATATTCGTCGTTAGTTAGGTAGGGGGGGGGGGGGAATGTGGAGACAATCGTCTTCTCCCTGGCGTGATTCATGTCGTTGCAGGATCGTGTGACAAGTTGTCGTTTCCTGATCGTTAGTTCTCCTGCTGACAGGAATCTAGCGTCGTCATTAAATTTGCGTCATCGTTCCTTCCCAAAGGCCTCGCCTCGATAGTCGTATGTGTTGTACTTCAACCTCCAGTGATGTATAACTTAAGTTTCACGTATACCTGTGCACTACCGTTGTGTGCCGCGTAGAAGGTGATGTACCCCGACATCCGTTGACGTTGAAATTGAGTTCCATGTATTCTCGTGCGCTAGTGTTTCGTTTTGCATAGAATGTGATGTACTCCGACATCCGTTGACGTAAAGATTGAGTTGCATATATTCTTGTGCACTTGTTTTGTTATGCGTAGGCTGCCTGCTCGGGAAGTTAAAATATCACAGACAATATGGGTAATGTGTGCCCGAGTTAATATTCGCGGTTCCTACGTGATGGCTTTTAATAAACACACACATGCGCAAATAATCAATCATATAACCGAATGCACATGTTAGTCACCAATAAGCAATCAAGTAATTCCCCTAGTCCCACTAGTCTATCCTCCCAGCTTCTCAGACTGAACTTCCTAGTCACACTAGACTATCCTCCCAGCCTCTCAGACTGACTTCCTTTTCCGAAGGTCTTAAATGCATGTTTCCTGAACTCTCAGAGTGTTTGGTACTGTATGTAATTGTTTCGTGTACCGTGTGTAAAACACCACAATAGCGTATGTTTGAAAACAAAATTTTTTACTGTTAGTTTTTTTTTAGGCAACGGTTGGAGACCATATTCGAGTACTAGGCGTTCTGTATGTATCCAACGTCTTAATAGTCTAAGTCCCAGAGAAAAGTGAGGTTAGAGCCTACGTATCACAACAGAAACCTAATTCGCTGTAACCTATAGCTCTGATACCAATCTGTCACACCCCGAAATTATCAGAGTTGGCGTGACTGGACTGGTATCTTCATTGCACAGCGGAAGCAAATAAGCTAAGACTTTCTAGAAATTGAACGCCCACTAAGTGCTCGACTCTCGATGGTTCTCCTATTCCAACCGTGCCTTGTCTTAGAAAAGTCACCTGAGAAAGAAACATGCGAAAAATCAACATAAAGTTGAGCGAGTTCATAGTTTGTTCGTAAAAGATTTGAGATAAATCTTTTGAGTTGTGAAAGGTTTGAAATAAATCTTTGGTATTGTGAAAGATTTGAAATAAATCTTTGGAATAACCGGTTTTTGAAATAGTATTGAGAAAATGGATTTAAAAATCATTTTCTTGCCAAGTTATATGGAAACGTTGTGTTTGTAACACGTTATGTTCATAAAACCATGTATTTGCAAAGCCTTGTATTTGTAATGTTTATATAACCGTCAGTGCCCACCCTGACTTTGACTCCTTACCCGCATAATCATGTGCTTTGAATTTTGTATAAAACATGGTATTTTAATTTGTATGAACAAGTAGTTTCGTAAATATATATGTCCCTGGTATGAAGCAAATAAGGGAATTGAGATCACCAATGGTTTGCAAGGCCACTGGTATATGTGAAGTGCAAGTAGGGAGACTCAAACCTAGCAGATTTTTGCCACGGCATTAGTATGTGGACAAAGTCACCCCGAGGTCCGTTTCTAGTTTGGCCTGGGGCTGGGCTCGCTACACCCAGATAGATCTACCGCTCCTGTCCCTCGGTCCTACCATGAGGACTAATGGCCTCATGTTGCTCCTACCCACTCACATGATCTAAGTAGTAAACCTCCTTACGCTAACCATACCATGTGTAAAAATGTCTGTAAAAATTGTAACATGTATTCTACCCCAGCCTCTAAGGCTGATCCTCCCCAGCCACTAAGGCTGGCCTCCCCAGCCACTAAGGCTGGCTCCTCATTCTCTATATATATATCATTGCCAAACGATCCATCCATAGTCATGAAAATTATTCATTTTGATAATACACCTTTGTTTTGTAAAAACCGGTATGTTTAGTATAAACCTTTCGTAAATCATTTGAGTTCCTTGAAATCCCTTCGTAATATGATTTAGAAATACGAGTTTTGCGTTTGTTCAGAACATTGTATGTTTTTGCAAAACGTGCATGTCTTTCCACCCCGAAAACATTTACAAAACTGTAAAACAGTAAAGAGTGGGGTTATGAACTCACCTGAATATTCCTGTGCAAAGCTAGCTAATTTACGACTTCATGATGTTGTTTCCAAGAGTTGGCTTGCTAGCGTGCATTCTACAATATTCCTAACACGGAATATCTAATAAGTTTCTAAATAAACGCAGTATCTAAACTACGTGTCATCGAGCTCTACCGAATCGTTAATCGAACGATTCAACGGTAAATTGTTAACTTAATAAAAATGATTAAGTTAAACTTGTTAAGTTCCGAGAAGTCGTTTGTGTATATAGGAATATTCGTACGAAAGTAATATATTATAAACTTGTATTATATATAGCGTCTTGTATATATTTGCCAAAAATGTACGTATATGCCGTTTCGGCGCTTGAAATAAATATAAAAACTTATATTTATTTTATAAGATCACGAATCGTTTCATGTTTGAAGTAAATATACGAGCTATATCTATTCTTATAAAAGAATTGTCGTGTTGTTTTATATCTGAAATAAATATATAACACTATATTTATTTTAGTAAAAGAATCCGAATAGTTCGATGTTTGAAAATAACTATAAAAGTTATTATATTTACTTTATAAAATACTTCGCATTATTACCGTTTTCGTAGATTACAAAGTGTCGTTCAATTAAATATACTTTGCATTTGATTTTACAAAAACTATTCGAGTCCGTTAGTTTCGTTTCATAGAAAAAATGCTTTTTGGTTTTACGGATTTTTCTCGAAAAACGGGCAGAGTTTCCTCTGTTTTTGGACGCCCCCGACAACACGAGTTGTCGTTATATTTTCAAAATTTCAATCAATGCTCAAACAATAGAATCAATATTTATATAAGTCTTGTCGAAAGAACTAATAGTTAATCGTTTCGAGCTCGTTTCACGTGATAATAACGATAAAAATAACGAAATAAAACGCGCCGTTAATCTTTACCATCTTTGTGTCGAAACGTTGACTGAGTCAACTGAGTTGACTCGTTTTGAATGTGCCGACCGAGTTGACTCGCTGAGTTGACTGGGTTGACTCAGTTTGACTGAGTCGATCCGATCCGCTTCCTAAGTTGCTTCGAACCGTCCGACCCGAACCGCCTAACCCGAACCTTCTGAGTTGACTGAGTTGACTCGGCTTGACCGAGTCAACTGAACCGTACCATAATCTGACCCGAACTGACTCGACCACCGCTGGTCCGAAGCTCGAGACTCGACCCGTTGACCGTCTGATTTGACCTGAGTGACTGAGTTGACTCGGTTTGACCCGAGTCAACCCGCTGGACCGCTGATGACTTTTGTTGACCGAACCCGAAACCCGAAATCAGAAGATATAACCTGAACCCAAGCTGAACCATCCTCTAATCTGAACCGAACATGACCAATCCACTGTTCATCATCATCTTCATCTGAAACCCACCGAACAAATCTGCTGACCATCGGATAAACGAACCGAAATCGTGAGACTTCATCGGATAATGCCATGGACCGCCGAAATCGAGCCAGGGACCATCGGTTAAAAACAAGGACCACCGGTCCGAGATTGCGACCGCCGATCACCACCATCACCGCCGGTTCTCTCTCTCTCTTCTCGGTCTCCTTCTTTCAGTCTCTCTCTCTCTCTCTCTGCTGTGATTCGCCGTCGCGGGCCTCCCTCATCGGACCTCCGATCTCCATTTCTCTCTCCTCGAGTCACACCCTAACAGGGTGTCTGTGTGTTGTGGGTTCACCGGACACGGACAGCCGCCGACACCGGCTCCGATGACCGGAGTGGATGAGAGGGAGAGGAGAAATGTAAAGGGGTGTTGTGTGTTGTCTGTAAAAAAATGATCGAGAGAGAGAGATGACAGGAAGTGAATGTGTGTTTTGATGGAGATGAGGGTTCACTCCCTTTTTGTGTGTGTGTGTTGTTAGTATGCAGACAATACAACAAGGGTCATTTAAATAGAGATTTGAGGGTTCAAGTTTCTTGTGTATATTTATTTTATATTCAGGTTATACCCTTTATCTTTAGGGTTAAAATCTCTTGTAGAGATTTATATAGATTTAGTTGATTTTGTAAATCTTGCACAATCTAGTCAAAAGATTTATAGAGATTTAGTGCAGAATTTTAGATTCTTAAAGAGACCTTACTAGATCTAGAATATTATGCGTAGGTTTAGACTTGGGCTTGGGCCCAGGGCCTACAAGCCCATCTCATGTGTAGGTGGCCCGTAATTTCTACGAGACCCGATATCGCGACGCAAACTCCATAAGCATAAAATATTCGTGTAACATCCATATTTGTCGGTGTCATCAGTATTTTGCTCGGTATCAGTCCGTTGTCACGTAATATTCAGCAGCTTTTCCGTAAATCACCACACGCGCACTGTATAGCTAAACAAACGTTTCTGGGCACTCCAAGGGCCTGTTTAAGTTAATTAGCATCGTAAGCACTATTTATTATTGCGTTAATCACTTGTTAATCACGTAGTTAAGAGCCGTAAATCACGGGTTGTCACATTCAGGAACTTATGGAATTTCTGGTGGTGGAGGTGGTAGAATAGTACTAACTTCAACATAATCATCATTTCTAGCTTTCTTTTGTGCTTCAGCTTCTGTCTTATCAACGCTTTGCACCTCTATTTTTTTTAGGAACTTCAACAGTTTGATCTTTCACAGATTCTGGACCCTTGGAAGTCTCCATGTGCTTTTCACTTTTTCCACTTTGATCTTTGTGAGCTGGAGCAGACCCCTTCCTGGATCTAACACTTCTCGGAAGAACTCCGGTCTGAACAGCCTTTTGTTTCTTTCTTTGTTTCATTTTCTCATCATCAGGTGGCAAGTAGGTAGAATCCTCTTCATCAGAACCTTTTTTTTTCTTCTGAGGCTTCTTCATTAGTTGAACTTTCCCATGACCAACTGTGACATATCAATCTCTGGCTCTGTCTCAGTGGACTCGTCATCAGCATCTTCACTAGAATTAGTGCGAGCAACACCTTCAGGCTCTCTAACTTTGACACCTTCAGATTGCTTTTCTTTCACACTTTGAGCTTAAGCACTTGAACTTTGAACTTTTTGAGAAGCAGCCTCTTCATTCCTCTTTAGATATCTTCATATGACATGTTAAGCATGTCAGCTCCTTGCTTTATCAGCTCTGTTGGATCAATGACTGGATCATCTACCAATTTCCGTTGAGGTTCTACAGAAGGCCCTGCAAAACAATAATCAGAACAATCATTAGAAACATATAACATTCAAAGATCTAATATCTCTTATGACTCCCCCTTTCAATATACCCTTAACAACAATTTTAGGAGTAGAAACAACTGGAATAGGCACAGTTGGGGATGTCTTCGGTGTTCTTTTCCTTTTTCCATCCTTCACAAACCAATAACGAAGCTTTTTCTCAACCATTTCACTCATCTTATCATCTTCAATCTCAAAGTTACTATTGTCATGTCTCCATGCGTCATTCTCAGGAGCAACATAAGCTGGATTGTTAATCCTGCAGATCATTCTCCTAGTTCTTGGTTCAGAACCTTTAGATAGTCTGCTAATAGTGTCAGCTTTCATGTTCCTCAGACCTAGAATATCATCAGCATCCTTTGGAATGTCCTTGAATTGATCATTAATCATCATCTGAATGAACCTTGGATACATGATGTATTTACCACTTCTAGCTCTTACATTATCAACCAAGTGATCAAATATTACTTGCGATACATTGTACAATCTATTCAACACCAAGCAAGTAATAATGTTCATGATATAGTCAGAAGTTTCGTCATAGGCTCCCTTCCTATGAGATAAGGCATGCACTACACAGTGAATCATGAACTTATAAGGCTTACTAAACATGGTTTTAATCATTTTTCCATTCAAGTGTCCTGTGAACCCCATTCTACACCATAGACCTTTGCACAAATGTTCAGGAATAATGGTAGGCTCATCATAACTGTCTCTTAACTCCAAAACTCTCCTTAGATCACCAACATTAAACTTAAACTCTAAGTCCACGTCTTGACCATTTTCATCTTTCTTTCTAACAGCAGAACATATCATCTTTTCATTCTCCTCGTATGTCACTGAACTCCAAAATCTCTTCACATGAGATTCATTCACTATGGTATTATCGATTAAAGCTTTATGTATCTTGCTCTCTCTCAGAAACTTTGCTATGACTTCAAACACATTATTATCTGTATATTGTGCATCCAACAGACAATATATATTATGAGATTTATCCCAATCTGAAGCTCTTCCCTGCAAGAATAAATGTCGTTATAATTTGCAAAAATTTCAAGACATAATGTCACAAGTAACAAAAATTTGAAAATATCAAAAATTTTCTAACTCTGGGAAGACACACTCTATATAGAACTGAGGATCGGATGGTCATCCGATCGGATTGCCATCCGATTGGATTGCCATCCGATTGGATTGCCATCCGATCGAGTGAAGCATCACTCATGAAAGAACAGAACAAACAAATCATGTGCATTTGGATCGGATGCCTACTCGATCGAATTGCCACCCGATCGAGTTTCCACTCGATCCATGTGACAAGCAAAAACACCTTTGACTTAGTCAACCTTTAAGAATGAATGCCATGGATCAGATGACCACCCGATCGGATTGCCACCCGATCGAGTTGTCACTCGTTCCTTGACAAATTGACACACTTGGAGTTTTTATCGTTTAGTGATGAGGATCGGATGACCACTCGATCGGATTGCCACTTGATCGAGTTGCCACTCGATTTATGACAACGATGCACAGTTCCCAAAACATAGTGATAAGGATCAGATGACCACTCGATCGGATTGCCACCCGATCAAGTTGCCACTCGATCTTTGACATACACATGATCATTTAATGCAAGTGTTTTAGAACGGATTGCCACCCGATCGAGTTGCCAAACTTTCCAAACCACTTTGTGAACAGTAAAAGCTCAGAAATCGAGGTGAATACTTAGAACATTTTTCAGTTATGAAGAGTTATGAATCGGATGCCCACTCGATCAGATTGCCACCAGATTGAGTTACCAAACTATCCAAACAACACTTGTAACAGATAAAGGCACAAATTCCAAAGCACAAACACTTAGAAAAATTTTTAACATGAAAGGTGCAGAGAATCGGATGGTCACCCGATCGGATTGCCACCCGATCGAGTTGCCACTCGATTCAACTGACATGAAGAACACTATGAACAAAACATGAACTTCAAAAATTTTCAAAAATTTCACCAAATTGAACATAGATCTGTGTGGAGAATTCTAAGACGATCAAAACCCTATGTTCATCACTTTCTAATTCGGCTTAATCTATGATTAATTTGTCAATAAAAGGTCTAAAAGCTGATCGTCTCTAAGCATCAAATCACTAGATCTAACATGTTTAAGCACAAATTGAGACGGTAAATCTGTAGATCTAAGGCCCGTGAACAAAACCTTATGCTTAAAATCTATCAAAATATCCTAAAATTTCCTAGATCTAAGATTAAAGGTACCGACAGTCGCCGACATGAGAATATCATCAAATTTGACACTGAGAATCGGAAATCTTACCTTGCCCATTGAGAAGGTTGAGTATGCCAACAATCCAATGAAATGTGGAAGAAAAGATTGAAGAATCAAGATCAGAAAAGTAAGAGAGTTTGAGAGAGTATCGGATAGTCGCCTGATCCAGTAAAGGTTTGACTGAAGTCAATGACCATATATTTATAAGGTGACCTAGTTATCGGATGGTCATCCGATCGGATTGCCACTCGATCCAACACTTCTCGTTGACCTTTTGAGTTTTGACTTTTTATCCTTTTGACATTTTATCAGATTTAGTCCAGTTTTAGAAATCCATTTAAGTATCTAGGTCCAAGTTAATGACCCTAGGTACTTAATTTGTCTACCAAGTTCAAGTTAATGACCTTGGGTGACCCGAAACTAACCAAACTGACATTTTGATCAAACTTTTAAACACTTTTTCATGAAAAATGTTCAAGTATCAAATTAATGAACTTGATTTGACCTTTGAAATTTTCAAGATTTTTCAAGATTAGCTCCCAACCCAGTTATCCAGTACAGAATCTTTCCTGCTCCGCTTCTCTTCTCGGAATCTGAAGATCCGCTTTCCACCTCGGTTTGTCACAAAACTAAAGCACAAATGTAAAATCTTTTTGGGATTTTAGAAAGGTTAAACTAGAAAACTATAAAATCTTTTTGGGTTTTTGAGAACATAAACAGAAATGAAATGAAATGCAGTAAATGTAAAGCAGTAAATGTACTATTTACAAGCATATTTTTGGTGAGCGTGTTAGGGGATCATATCAGCTACCGACAAGCTACAAGTACCATTGAGCTGATTACACACTAAGAATTAAACAATTCGCTTAGATTGCCGATATACTGATCCATTTTAAATTTTCACACAAATTTCAATTAATCAGGATACGATTTAGTGTTTTATGATCTTAACTTATACGCGTGTCCCACCTCAGAATATACTCTCGTATCCAGACTCCTATATTCAGTCTTACAGGTGAATGTACACTAATGATATCTGTAACGGGTAATGCGAGGCCATGAGAGCTCAGGTTAGAACTTCCGTTCAGACAAAGAGATAATGGCTCGAATTTCGGTGTGTCCCGTTTGGGGATCTTTTCTTCAACAGCACATGATTAGCATTTTTCAATGTTTCATCATTTTTTTATGCTGAGGGTAGGCTTTAAGATTAAAGCAGTGCAGAGTATTATACGAGGACTAGGCTATTGCTTCCGCAAAATCAGAAGTCCTGGTATAATACCCCATATATCATCACGCATAAAGACCTAGTATGTCAGAAAAAGAATGCCCCTCAAACAAGATTTCAGGGGTTACCTATATATCCGAGAGATGTACCCCACGTAATAAGCAAGTTATGATTTAGGTTTATATCCCGAAAAATCTACTAAATGTACAAAAACCTACAGGCATATCATCAACGAGACTGCTTAATGCTTTTAAAACACTATATATCTTTAGCATACCGTAACTGTCTAGCTGATGTACTATCATTTCCCCTTTTTACACAAACTCTTTTTGGGTTTTTCTATTGATTTTGGATTTTTGAATTTTCTATTGTTTTCGGATTTTTGCATTTTTTTTTGTATTTTTGCATTTTTTATTGTTTTTGTATTTTCTGAAAATGTTATCAATCTCCCCCTAAATACCAAAACAACTAAAAATGCGACAAACCAAAGCAGTCTGCTTCTCAATATCATCTGCCTCGGTTTTCTCATCAACGCCAATGATTTTGTCCACATCCGACAACAATTTCATACCATTTAGTTTTAAAAGATATAGAAAACGAGCTTTATCGAAAGCTTTGGTATGTAAATCTGCCTTTTGTTCGTCGGTGTGGATTTTTTCAATTCGTATCAACTTCTTTTCATAACAATCGCGTATGAAGTGATGACGAATTTCTATATGTTTGGTTTTAGCATGATGTACCGGATTCTTTGTTATGTTTATTGCTGCCTCATTATCAACAAAAAATAGGTGAAGTAAGAAATTGCAAACCGTAGTCGCGCATCTGTTGCCGAATCCACAGGATCTGCGAGCAACAGCTGCTGGCAGATACGTACTCTGCTTCACATGTTGATAAAGAAACAGTGGTTTGCTTCTTACATTGCCACGTGACCAATCGGGGTCCGAAAAATTGGCATCCTGAAGTTGTTGATTTAGCATTAACTTTGCAGCAACTGAAGTCAGAATCAGAGTATCCTTCGAGTGTGAAGTCACAGTCTTTGGGATACCACAACCCCAGCGATGGAGTTCCTTTCAGGTAGCGTAGAATCCTCTTGACAATAGACATGTGTGAAGCTCTGGGACTTGACTGATATCGGGCCGCGAGGCAAGTTGGGTACATGATATCGGGTCTGGATGCTGTCAAATACATCAGCGAACCTATCATTAAGCGGTAAAGTGTCTCATCCACCTTCTCTCTGGTGAGATCAGGGTTGATGCCATGATTGGTTGCTAATGGGGTGGACATTGGAGTAGTTTCAGACATCCCGAATTTCTCAAGAACATCATAAACATACTTCATTTGATGAATGAAAGTTCCCTCGGGAAATTGGTCGACCTGGAGCCCTAAGAAGAACTTTATCTCACCCATTGATGACATTTCGAACTTTTGCTTCATCACATTTTCAAAGTCTTTGCAGAGTTCATCATTTGTTAACCCAAAGATTATATCATCAACGTAAATTTGTATAATCAGTAAGTGCCCATCGACTTCTTTCATGAAGAGGGTAGCATCCACTTTTCCTCTGATGAAGCTGTTGGCAAGCAAATGTTGAGAGAGCGTCTCGTACTAGGCTCTCGGGGCCTGATGCAAACCATACAGCGCTTTGTCTAGCAGGTAGACCTTGTCTTTGTGGATTGGGTCGGTGAAGCCCGGTGGCTGAACAACTATACTTCCTCTTTCACCTTGCCGTAGAGAAATGCCGATTTGACATCCAACGGGTACACTTTGAATCCCTTCCATGAAGCGAAAGCTAGGAAAATTCTGATAGCTTCAAGATGAGCAACCGGAGCATAGACCTCGGTAAAGTCTATCCCTTCCTGCTGACTGAAACCCTGGACTACGAGTCGAGCTTTGTTTCGAACAATAACCCCTCGATCATCTCTTTTGCACTTGAACACCCACTTTGTGTTTATTTTCCTATGACCATCAGGTAAGTCCACAAGCTTCCATACACCAAGCTTTTCAAACTGACTCAACTCCTCCTGCATTGCGTTAACCCATGAATCTTCTTTTAGTGCTTCCTTACAAGTTCTCGGCTCAATCTGCGAAATGAAAGAACTTAGTGAAAATTCAGTTTGTAAAGGAGCAACTTTAGTATAAAAGCAAGTAAGGCCATGGTCAATCTGGCTTCTGGTGAGAACGCCTGACTGCAGCTCTCCTATTATCAACTCCTCGGGATGGTATGAAAGAGTCCTCGGCATAACCTCGCCAGGAACATCCACCTTGCCTTCCAGGTTAGTGATATTTTGATCCGCAACTTGTTCATTGTCAAGAATTGTCTAATATGAAGATTGGATTTGCTCCCCCTCGGACTCTAAATCACCACGATCAAATGTTGGCCTATCATCAGAATCTGGATTATCATCATTAACCACCGTCTGTTTTTCAGGAGCAGGTTCACGTTCCGAAGTAGTTGGAGTTTGCTGAACTTCATCATAATCTCTAGAGTGACTTAGACCAGCTTCATCATTATTGGAAGTTTGTCGTTGATGTGTAGAAGACCTTTCCAGAAACCTTCCCTGAGACGCATCATATTCTCGTAAAATATCCAAATCATCAAAGAACTCTGGCTCTTCTTCTAACTCGAATGAATCCCATAAGGTATCGTAGTTGAATCGCCACGAGTCTGCGGGCTTCTATAGAGGCATTGTATAACCTTGACATTCAACGTATTGTGCTTCGATGATCCTCTTCATACTTGGAACAAAGGCTCTTCTTAGTGAACTTGCATACCCCACGAAGATACCTTCAATGCTCTTTGAACCAAATCTCCAACGGGATCTAAAACAGTGCAGGGTGACCCGAACGGCTCTAAATACTCGAGATTAGGCTTTCGATTGTTGATCAACTCGAAACAAGTTTTGTTGTGCTTCTTCACAGTAAGAACCCTATTGAGAGTATAGCAAGTGGCTGATACTGCTTCTGCCCAAAAATTAATCGGTAACTTGGAATCAACTAGCATCGTCCTCGCCGTTTCGATCAGCGTTCTATTCTTTCTTTCTGTCACTCTATTATGTTGCGGAGTATAAGGTGTGTTGAACTCTTGCAGTATACCTCTTCTATTCTATCTTGTTATTCTTAAATTCCATACCATTGTCACTTCTTATTCTGCGAATTCGTGTTCGGTACAAATTCTCAATCTTTCTAAATAGTCTCAGCAAACTCTCAAATGTTTCGTCTTTCATCTTCAGGAACGTCACCCATGAGAATCTCGAATAGTCGTTAGTTACTACTAAGCAATAAAGATCTCCCGTTATGCTCTTGACATTCACAGGACCAAAGAGATCCATGTGAAGTCTCTCCAACGGTCTCATGACTGAGTTCATCTTTTTACCAGGATTGGATTTCTTTCGTTGTTTTCCTTTGATGCAACTAATACACTCCCCCTCAAGATGAAAACTCTTCAAGTGAACACCCATTACCAAATCGTTATGCACCAGGTGGTTCATCTTGCATAGGTGAATGTGGCCCATCTTTCGGTGCCGCAATTGCGACTCCTTTTCAGTGGCTCTTGACATGAAGCAATGAGTTTGACCCGTGGTAGTCGTAGCATCCAACACGTACATATCATTAACTCGTGGTGCTCTCATGATGATCCACTCCTCGGGGATGACAAACCCCGGCTTCAAGATCAGACATTCCTTATCAGTGAAATATGCCGAATACATTCTATCACATATTTGAGAAATGCTAAGAAGATTATTCTCCAGCTTGGCAATGTAATTGACTCTTTCAAACGTGATAACACCATTGGATAATATCCCTTCACCAATAATACGTCCTCGCTGATTACCAGCGAATCCAACGTAACCACCGTTAAACCCTCTAACATCGTACCGCAGGGTTTTTCTCCCTGTCATGTGCCGGGATGCTCCACTATCCATAATCCAACGTGAGATAGATCTCGGGAGCTCCTACACATTTCAAAGCATTCAGTTAGATTTTGAAGCAACCCAAGCCTCCATCTACTCAGGTAGCTTGACGTTTAGGTGAGTGGTTTTGGTGTACAATGGTGGGAAATTCTTGTCATTCATTTTCAAGCTTTCTTCAGATCCAACTTCAACCTCTTTGTATAAGAAAAATTCGTCTTTCTGAGGTTGACCAGATGGTTGGTCTTTCTTTGGAACATACTTCTTCCCTGGTGGGGTCGAAGTTTGTTTCTCTAACTTCTCATACAAATCCAAAGGTACATCCATCTTAACCGATTTGGTTGAAGATGATTGTTTTTCAGAATCAGAAACCTTTGGTTTTTGAACATTTGATGTCTTTTCTTCAGAGTTTGGCTTGCAAGTTTGTTGTGAAAAAGCGACCCTTTTGTAAAATTTATCAGTTTTCTTTATCGATTCTTTTACAGGTTCAGTTTTAACTTTGATGTTTTCCTTCTTCAAGATTTTCTTCTCAACAAACATTGGCGCTTTGCCTTTGACATTGTTTTTCTTTCTTGGACTCTCGACAACCACAGACTTAGGCTTCGAGTTGGTGCACTTTCGTGTAATGTGTCCAACTTCATTGCATTTGAAGCATGTGCAGGTGTCAACTTCCCGACTTGTGCCTTCAGTCTGAGGCTGTGAGGCCTTCTTTTCAAAGAATTCTTCATTTGATTTTTAAAAAATTTTAGATTCTTGCTCGGAATGTGAACTTGAGCTTTTCACAAACATTTTCTTTTCTACAAATTTTCTGTTTTGAAAGTTCCTTTTCTGAATATTCTTACCACCCTGATAACCACCCGACCAACTGTTTTGATTGTAGTTGTTAAAACGTGGTGATGTAGCATGTTTCTTGTAGTAAGATTTATCTTTTTCAAAGTTCGACATTCTCTTGGAACTTTTCAAACCCTCAATTTCAGAAACATCAATTTCAACCAATTTGAAAACATTTTTCAACTTGTCAACATTCACATTCTCCAGTGGAAATTCAAGATCCGAATACAACTTATCAGAACCACACATCTTATACATCACAAGAGTAGGTCCATCATTTGAGTTGTTTTTGGATTTTGATTTCGGAATGTAATTATTCAGAAAACACTCATCGTCTTTAGTTGAATCACTGTCAGATCTTAAAACATTTTCAACCACATTTTTTACGACTTCAAACTGAATACTATCTTCATCTGATGATGAAGTGAATGTGACATCGCTGTTTTCTGGGAGTTTCTCAACATCTGATTTTTCATTTGTTTCAGAAATCTTATCCAACCCGGACTGTTTCTTTAAAAAATTGTTTAACACGGGCGGTGGAACTTGATGATACCCAACCCTGTTCCGTCCGAATATACATCTTCACCAGCTTTGTTCTTCCCAATGGGTTTGGGAACTATGTGTTGAAGAACAAAACTCGCGGAGTTGTAACTGTTCAATTTCAAAGTGATTCTTTCATTTTCAATCTTAGGTTCCTGAAACTGAAGCTTAAGGTTTGCAATCTCATCCAACTGCTGGTTGATTTGTCTTTCTTTTGCCTGAAGAACTCCAAACAATTGAATATTTTCTTTCAATGTTTTACCATTTCTCTCGTCAGAATCTTTAACAGTTTTTTTTAACTTTTTAAAATTTTCAGAAATGTTTCTGTTTTCATGAATTAACTTTTCATTTTCTCTCTTAAATCGTTCTACGTCAGTTTTATCTTTTTCAAATTTCTAACTTAATTCGTTTATTCTCTCATTTGAAGCTCTTATCAGTTTATCTCGACTTACAACTTGATCTTCAAACATTTTGACTTTCTCAACCAGTTCTTGGGTCTTTTTCGTTGTGAGATATGCATTTGTGATGCAAACTTTGCATTGTTTCGTGCAATTTTTGCTATCACTTTCTATTTTAACTCCATCAGTCTTACCTGATCCATTTGTTGTACCACTACAACTGACCTTTTTTGTTGACTCAGACGCAGATTTGGAATCTACCTCTAATTCCTTTACCATAAGCACTTTATCTGCCATCTTGGTCTGGTTTTCAGTGGTCATTTCTTTTGTTGAGTCGATTATCCCATCATCGACTTTCCTTGATTTTAACTCTTCCTCTTCAGCTTTCCTTGCATGTTCTCTCTCTCTTTCTTCATCTTTTTGCTTCAAGGATTCAATGAGAGTCTCAACTAAGAGTGTTGATGGTTCAACAAGAATGTTTCCTTTTGGGTCCAAATAGCACTCACTAACAGGATCCCATCTGTTTGCCTTCTTGGCTTCTTTCCAGGCTCGATAGTGTCTATCCTTCATGGTTTGAGCTATTAACTTTCGATAATTGTGTTTTTGCTCTTCGGTTCGTGTATCTTTGTATGATTCCACCTTTGCCATGAGAGCAAAACCTACAACATCATCTTCAGGTAAAAACTCACTCCAGTCGAAGCCCTCGTCATCATGAATTACTGCTAAGGCTCTTGACTTCTCCTTAGTAGTTTCTTCTATCTGTTTCATTCTCGGCGGCCCCTCACGATTCTTGTGGTAAACAGCCTTTTTATAATAGTCGTCATGAAACAGATTTGCTGTTTCGTCTGATGCTGGTTTCCTGCATTCCCTCTTGAAGTGCCCTTTCTGTTTGTACTTGAAACAGGTAACCTTTGACTTATCGAAACCCAATTTCATTGAAGGTCCACCAATCGAATTTCTTCTGTTATCTCCATGAACCTTTGTGCTCTCCTGATTACGCTAGCCATGCACCAACGTATGTCAATTAATTCCATCTCTTCGGGGTCAATCTGATCATAGTCTTCCTTTGTCAGATTCGTATTCCTGATTTTACCAGTGACAAGGCTTTCATACGATTCCAGTATTGAAGCGAGAAACACCATCTGTTGTTTTGCAGTTTCTTCATTGAAGTTCAAAGCATTGTTGAGATTCACTGCAATGTTACACTGAAACACGTTTTTAGGAACGGTTTGCTGTAGCTGACTTGGAGTGGATGAAGAAGAACCCCCGTGATAACCACTACTTCGTGTTGAACTGCTGTTTTGTCTTTCTTGATTGATTGTGTTCGAGCTTTCAACTGAAAATGCAGTCTTTGGTGAAGTAGTCTTCGGAATCATGCTACCCCTGTAGTAAAGATCAATGTTTTGTTGGTACAGGGTGTTTTTGAATTTGTTCAACTTTTTGATTTCAAGCTCATGGATCTCAATCCTTTCTATCAGCCAATCAACAGTCATGTCCGACAACTTCATGGTGTTCTTTAAAACCAACCCATAGTACTGCCAATCCTTTTCCTCAGGTAAAGATTCAAGCAGTTTCTCTACCATTTCTTCTTCAGCTACCGCGATATCGTATCTTGCAAGTTCTATCTTCAGGTGACAGAACCTCTCGACCATCTTCAACACATTCTCATTCTTCATGCACGCTAACAGAGCGAACTCTTTCTTTAGCAGACGTTTCTTGTTCTTAACGATATCAGCTCCTCCAATACATTTCTTCTCCAACTTGGCCCATAAATATTTTGCATTTTTATAACTAATCAACAATATAATATCATCTCTAACAGATTGATGCAATAAAGCTATACATTTTTGTTTGGCCACAAATGTTTCTTGTTCAGTATCACTCAGATTTTCAAAATCATGCCTTCCAATATCGAAACCGTTTCTAATACATTTGCAGATATGATACGCAAATGCTTTTAACCAATCTTCGAATCTGCTCACCCATCTGTTGTAGTCTTCTATTGCCATAAGCTTCGGCGGCTTGTTGTAAGTACCGTAAGCGTTGTCTACACTTAGCGAATCAGCTATCACCTTCTTCGGATTTGGAGTTGCGTTGGAAGTATTTGTTGATACGTCCTCGGTGTTGTATGCGAACACTTCACTAAACGGATTAAGGAATTCGTCTCCCATTGTTGACTACCTGAAAAAGTTTCAAACACTTAGAAAATTTTTCAAAAGTTTAAAAATTTTCAAACTGATGCACTTGGATCGGATGGTGATCTGATCGAGTGGTGATCCGATCGGACAGCACAACCAAGTACAATCAACAGATAGGCTCAAGTATCGGATGACGGCTCGATCGGGTGGTGATCTGATCAAGTGGTCGTTCGATCGAGTGAGACAATAGCCTTGAAAACTTTAACACTTCAACACTTCATAGATCGGATGGTGATCCGATCGAGTGACAATGATGATGTCAGCTAATGACTTGTAAACAACAATGATACACCGATCAGATGGTGATCCGATCGAGTGACACTGATGACGTCAGCAAGCAGCTATCAAGAACAGACTATGCTAATCCGTTCGGACAGCTGTCCGATCGGGTGGATGACGTCAGCAAGAACGAAACTTTCAACATGGTTTTTGCTTTATTTTATTCAGTTTTAGTTGGAAAATTTCTATGAAAATTTGAAGGATTGATATTTGAACAATTCCGATTCTGATGATATGATTTTTAGTCAAATTTGTCCGTGAATTCAGGTTCAATTTTGAGTTTTATCTGTTTTTTTAGATGTGAAAAAGCAAAAACAACAAGAAATGAGGTAGAAGATGAGAGATTTGTCAAAAATTCCGGTGACTTTTAACAGAAATCGGCTGAAAATTGCAGAAACTCCGGTGAATTTGCAGTTGTCGTCTTCGAATCAACCTCCTGTGGCTCTGATACCACTTGTTAGGCCGTTGTTGATCAGGATCTGTTCGTCTCGAACGTGGTTGCATCGATCAAGATCAAGGTGTGGAATCCCTTGATCTCATCACAGAATCAACTACTATAGATTCAACGTTTAAACTCATCTGATTTCTATTAGAATGATTGTGAAAGTACAGTAGCACCGGTAGAATCTCATACTGCCAGAGGTTCCTTACAAGATCAGCAAAAAGTTTTCAATGACAAGTCCTAGCTTGCTATTTATAGGCAACATCAGGGAGGGTAAGTGTCACCCGATCGAATGGTGATCCGATCGGATGACATCTGACATCCATCGGACTTCACTTTTACAATTAAGCGCCATTCCCTGAGTTGTCGTTATACAAACATACATACAAATACATACACAAAAGATATACACAGTACAAAATAAGACTCAATGCCGACGGAAGCTACAGACATATGAACTAACAGCTAAGCACTTCTTGAGATTACATACATGAAATATATCATGTATTCCTGCCATTTCCTCTGGTGGTTGTAGCTGGTAAGCTACTGGTCTTATTCTTCTAATAATCTCAAAAGGTCCAACATACCTGGGGCTTAGCTTTCCCCTTTTAACGAATCTGACCACTCCTTTCCATGGAGAAACTTTTAATAATACCTTATCTCCTACTTGAAATTCCAACGGTTTTCGTCTTTTATCAGCATAACTCTTTTGATGATCTTGTGCTGCTTTGAGTCTTTCCTTGACATGAATAATCTTATCCGTTGTTTCTTGTACTATTTCTGGTCCAGATAGTTGCTTTTCTCCAATTTCTGCCCAACAGACGGGAGTTTGGCATTTCGTCCATAAAGTGCTTCAAATGGTGCAGCATTGATACTGGTATGATAGTTGTTATTGTAGGAACATTCTATTAATGGTAAATGATCATCCCAATTTCCTCCGAAATCAATTACATAGGCTCTAAGCATATCCTCCATTGTCTGAATTGTCCTTTCGCTTTGTCCGTCCGTTTAAGGATGATAAGTTGTTCTTAGTTTTAACTTAGTTCCCATTCCTTTCTAGAAACTAGTCCAAAAACGAGAAGTAAAACGGCTATCTCAATCAGAAACAATGGATAAAGGAATTCCATGTAATGAAACTATTTTATTTATATATAACTTGGCTAATTATTCCATACTGAAAGTTTCCTTCATAGGTAAGAAATGAGCAGATTTGGTTAATCTGTCTACAATCACCTAGATTGCGTCATTACCTTTTCGTGTCTTGGGTAATTTAGTAATAAAGTCCATTGTTATCAATTCCATATAGGCATTTCTAATTGCTGCAATAAATCTAAGGGTTTCTGATGTTCAGCTTTAACCTATGAACAAGTTAGACACTTAGCAACATAGGTTGCTATATCCTTTTTCATTCCTATCCACCATAAATTCTTTCTTAAGTCTTGATACATTTTATCATTACCAGGATGTGTCGTATACTTAGACTTATGGGCTTCTTCTAAAATTTGGTGCCGTAGGTTTCCTTGTTTGGGTATCCAGATTCTTTTCTTATGGAATCTCCAAATTCCATCTGTTCCATGTTCTAATTCCTTAATCATTCCTTTTAATCTTTCAGTCATCCTTGATTACTGTTTCCTGTATTTTTCTAATTTGCTCATTTAAATCTATCTGCAGATTTAACTTGAGAGAACGTACTCGTCTTGGCTTTTCATGATACTTTCGACTTAAAGCATCAACTACTACGTTAGCCTTTCTTGCATGATACTGGATATCACAATCATAATCACTAAGAATCTCCATCCAGCGTCTCTGTCTCATATTTAATTTCTTTTGCCCAAAAACATATTTTAGACTCTTATGATCGGTGCAGACAATAAACTTGCTACCGTAAAGATAGTGTCTCCAAATCTTAAGGGCAAAAAATATGGCTCCTAACTCTAAATCATGGGTTGTATAAATCTCTTTATAATTCTTAAGTTGTATAGAGGCATAGGCTATAACCTTTTGACGTTGCATCAACACACATCCATAACCTAAATTAGAAGCGTCACAATAGACTCTCAAATCTTAAGTTCCTTCTGGTAATGCTAGTATGGGTGCATTGGTTAACTTTTGCTTCAGAATCCTAAAAGCTTCCTCCTGTTTTGGTCCCCATTCAAACGTAACTGATTTGCAGGTCAATTTCATTAAGGGAATGACTATTTTAGAAAAATATTGAATAAAACGTCTGTAATAACCTACTAGTCCAAGAAAACTTCTTAATTCCGTTGGTGATTCAGGGACTTTCCATTCAGTAATCGCCTCGATTTTTGTAGGATCTACATGAGTTCCTTCATGATTAACCAGGTTTCCAAGGAATTGCACTTCCTTTAACCAAAATACGCATTTTGAAAATTTAGCGTAAAACTTTTCTTTTCTCAGCAAATTCAAAAGTATAAACAAATGCTCTGCATGATCTTCTTTGCTCTTAGAGTAAATAAGAATATCATCTATAAAGGCAATTATGAATTTATCCAGATATGTTTTAATTATTATGTTCATCATGTCCATAAATGTGGTTGGGGCATTGGTTAAACCAAATGTCATGACTGTAAATTCATAATGACCGTACCTTGTTCTGAAAGCAGTTTTAGGAATGTCATCTTCTTGTACTTTCAGTTAATGATATCCTGAGCGTAAATCGATCTTAGAAAAGAATCGAGCTCCTTGAAGTTGATCAAACAGATCATCGATTCTCGGTAGTGGATACCTATTTTTAATCGTAACCTTGTTCAATTCTCGATAGTCAATGCACATACGCATCGACCCATCCTTCTTCTTTACAAACAATATTGGTGCTCCCCTTGGTGATGAACTAGGCTGTATGAAACCTTTCTCTAGAAGTTCGTCCAATTGTTTCTTTAGTTCTTGCATCTCCGATGGTGCTAAACGGTAAGGTGCCTTGGAAATCGGTGTTGTCCCTGGTATCAGATGAATTCTGAATTCAACCTTTCTATCTGGCGGTAATCCAGGTAACTCTTCTGGAAAAACATCTGAGAATTTAGATACTATGGGAATATATTTTACTTCTTTTCCTTTAGTGTTAATGATTATGGAATTCATATACACTAGTGATCCTTTCCTTGCATAGCTTGCTGTTTTCATCACAGAAATGAATTTTTTGGACCTGGTTGGCTTATCTCCTTTAATTGTGATCTGTTCACCCTTTGGTGAACTTACTTGCACTGACTTTTGATCACATAGAATGTTGGTGTGATTGGCCACCAACCAATCCATTCCTAATATGATATCAAATCCAGCCAGATTCATTGGGTAAAAGTTAGCCATAAAATTATGGTTTAAAATTTCTATTCTTGCTCCCTACAAGATTTCAGTAATCTTAATGGATTCTCCATTTGTCGTCTCTACTAGACAATCTTGTTGAAGTTTAGTTAATGGTTGATTGAGAAGTTTGCAGAACGAAGTATTAATAAAACTTTGGTTTGCACCAGAGTCAAATAATACTTTAGCTAAAATATCATTAACTAAAAATGTACCGGCAATCACATCAGGAATCATCTTGGCTTCTTCAGCTGTCAGAACAAATGCTCTAGCATTCTTAGTAGTTTTGCTTTTTGTTGCTAGAGCTAGTTTCGGACAGGTTGGTTTGATATGCCCCGTTTCTCCACAACAGTCTTCTTCCTTGTGTCCAGACAGTTTGTAGAAGTTGCAGTATATCGAGCATTTTCCTGAGTGCTTCTTTTTGCAGTACTTACAGTAAGGTGCAGAAGTAGAACCTGTACTTTTCCCACGGTAGGTATTTCCATAACGAAATTCTTGGGTAATTCTTTGGGCTAGGTTCTTTCTCTGGTTTTCTTCTTGCGTACGTACCAATTCAACAGTCAAGGTATTGGCTAGTTCTACTGCTTCTTCTATGGTTTGTGGTCGAGCTGCCTTGACTACATGTCTGATTTCACTGATTAATCCCCAGATGTAACGGGAGATTAATACTGGTTCTGGTGAGGCTAGGGTTGGTACTATTCTAGAACATTCGAAGAATATATGGTAGTGTAACCTTTGCAGTCTATTCCAGTCATTTTAAGATTTAAGAACTTATTAGCGATTTGTTCTTTTTCATGAGGAGGACAAAATTTCCTTTCGACTATGTCCTTAAAGTCAGTCCATTCCATATTACAAATTTTATCACTACCTCTAGACTGGAGAATGGTATTCCACCACTCTAGGGCTGCAGTTTTAAAAAAGATTAGAAGCAAATATAATCTTATCTTCATCTGCACATTTGCTTATTTTTAAGACTGCTTCTATCTTTTCTATCCAACGTAAAGCTACAATGGCTCCTTTATTGCCAGATAATTCTATTAGTTTGCAAGACCAGAATTCTTTGTAAGAACAACCATATGACATGGTTCTTCTTCTTTTTGGAATAGGTAATTGGAGTAGCGGTCCATTATTCACGCTATGACTGGGTTCAGTAGGTTGTCGTTTACTTTCACTTATAGTTTTATTATTTTCTGCTTCTTTAACAGTCTTGATAATATATGGCATAGCGTCTATAATTCCTTGTGCTACTATATGTTGGATGGCACTGTTATCTACTTGGTTTCCATTATTATCATTATTCTGGTTTTCCAGATTTACTTCATTGTCCGTCTGGATTATAAACATTTATCAGGTATTAATATCACAGAATAAGATTTAATACAAACAATCATACAAACAAATTGATCAAAAACGTCGAAGATTGCGACTTTTACTCTTTTCATATATATATATATATTACAACCTACAACTGAAATTTCAACACACTAATAGTTATGCATCGATAGATATTAGGTTATCTATTTTAGTTTATTTTTTTTTCAAACTACATACCTTTATATATATATATATATATATATATATATAGGGTAGGGATCCTAAGAGAAGTCCACCCTATTTGAGAAACTTGAGAAGCAATCTAGACCACACATTTTCCCTAAGAAAAAAATGCAAAAAAAAGTTGAAAAAAATGCAATTTTTTTTTGAAAATTTGGAGCTTTTTCTTTAACGTTTTAATTTTTTTTAATCTTTTTTCTGGGATTTATACACATGTGTATATTGTTAATCTTTTAACTATACATATGTGTATATTTTCAATTATACATATATGTATATACATGTTTAAAATTGAAAAATAAGTGTCATAAACCCTAAACTTTCAACCCTAAACCCTAAAGTTAAACCTTAATTCTAAACCCTAATGCTAAACCCTAAAGCTAAACTCAAATTCTAAACCCTAAAGCTAAACCCTAATGCTAAACCCTAAAGCTAAAGCTAAACCCTAAAGCTAAACCCTTAATGCTAAACCCTAATGCAAACCCTAAAGCTAAAGCTAAACCCAAAAGCTAAAGCTAAACCCTAATGCTAAACCCAAAAGCTAAACCCTAATGCTAAACCCTAAATACTATTGCTGAACCCTAATGCTAAACCCTAAAGCCAAACCCTAAATACTAATGCCAAACCCTAATGCTAAACCCTAAAAAACACTTATTTTTCAATTTTAAACATGTATATACATGTATGTATATTTGACAATATACACATATGTATAGTTAAAAGATTAACAATATACACATGTGTATAAATCCAAAAAACAAAAACTTAAAGAAAAAGCTCCAATTATTCCAAAACAAAATTGCATTTTTTTACATTTTTTTGAATTTTTTTGCTTAGGGAAAATGTGTGGTCGAGAATGCTTCTCAAGTTTCTCAATTAGCCTACTACTTCTCACATGATCCTTATCCTATGTATATATATATATATATATATATATATATATATGCAGTTCACTGATGTCGAAAACATTTCACAAAAATGAAGTTTGGCTGCTCAAATTCAAAATTTACTTTTATAATAGCGAGGCGCTGCTACGATACAGGGTATTAACTCGATCGCTGCTGCGATTCAATGTCCGATCGATTGAAAACTATCCAATGGATGTTTAAGTGCTGCCCAGATTAAGGCCATACTTTGTCATTAGTCGTGAATTCGACGGATGTTTTAGTATAGCACTTTGTCATTCGTTGTGAGGGTTTTAATCTCATGAGTTATCGTAAATCCTGTATTAGTTACTGACCTAGTTCATGTGCATTGTTATTTAAATTAGGTTACAAGGCTAATCAGTAGGCTAAACTCTGCCCGTATAAATCTGCAATGTGAGTCATTCTTTTTTTATCAACAGTATTTTACAATACTCCAATCATTTTCAAAAGTTATAATTACAGGGATTAAGTCATGGTTATCTTGAATCACTGGCTAATTGGGGTATTGTGCACATTACTAATTTCTCACGGTTAGGCTAATAAATCCTAACAGTGATAATCATCACTACTTGGGGAAAGACCCAATAGTGGTATGACCATCGTCACCAGGTGACACGGCGCCAGATAAAAATAAGATAAAAGCCATTGTAATCGCTCTTATGATGTAATTTATAACTATGTGTCATTTTATCAAATTGAGTGACTCGCCAGTATTTCCCCACTGATAAAATATTTTTAAAACATGTTTCAGGAGACCTGCTGTAAATCAAGGAAAACGTGCTACGGAGCACTAACAAGCTTGAAGAGGTGGCTCAGTTAAAATAAATAAACATGTTTTATAAATCAGGGAATTTCCTAGTAAAATTCCTCTATTGTAAATTACGGGGTTTATCCCGAATTATGAAATAAAATAATCGGGCATTTTCAAGTTCAAAAGATCCTGTAAAATCTTCGGTTGTCGCATCAATTAATAAATACCACGGGTTCCTGTTCCGCGGTTCCTTACCTGGTCAAACCGGGGCTGGGGCCGTGATAGGAAAAGGTGGTATCAGAGCCACTGATTTAAGCCAATTAAGTATTTAAAATACTTAATTTTCCTGATTATTGTCTTGTGATTATATGTGTTAACTGACTATTTGTTAGTTACAGTATGGGTAAGCAAAGAATTTCGGATATCTATCTTAAATTAGATAGTTCACCGAAAGATAAGGGAACTTCATCCCAATCAAATTCCTCAAGACACTCAGCAGATACTGAGGAGGGAATATTTGTTCAGAAGGCATAGTATGAGAAACCACTTACCCCTAATAAAAGAAGTTTGATTATTAGAAAAAGTCAAGAGAAAATAAAGAAGTCACAACCAAAAGAAGGAATAATTAATCCCAGGAAATAGACACTAAACCACCATGGGAAGATAAGTTAGACCAACAATGGGAAAATCTCTACATGTTAGCTACTACAGCAGTAATTGCTAACTTATAGTTAAATCACCAAACCAGTATCATCACCTATGCTACCTACAAGTCAGAAACTTTTATCTATTAAATAACCACTAGTATATTTTAAATTTTAGTTGTACTAAAAATAAATATTTTGTTTCAATAAAATGGTTTATGAGATATTTGTAAATAATATTAAATCTTTCGATTGCCATTCTGTGATTCTGTGAAAATTCAATTTACAAAATTTTAACCTAGAAATTTTGTGTTTCTTCATAAATGCTAAACAACATGAATGAATTGTCTGAAGCTCTTGAGAATCTCAATCTCTATCCTGTTAATGTGGAAGTTTCCAAAGACTTTACTGGTTATTGTGCCAACTTAGAAGAACCTATGGAATTTCAAACCCAACCTCCGGAGAAACCCAAACCACAGAAGAGAAGAAGAATTGTGGGCTGGAGGCGTGTGCGCAGGAAGAAACTAGCAACACGGAAAGTTCCCAAGAATGAGGATCCCAAAGGTAAAGGAAAGGAAATAGAGATTGGGGAAAGTTCCATGCAAGACCAGGAAATGCCACCCTGGGAAGAGCTGGATCATAAAATAGCATTTAGTGACCTCATCGGACCTACCGATGAAAACCACTTTAGTTACCCAGTGGAAGCACAACTTCCAGTTGACCTAGAGCCTGAAATCCCAGATCCTATTATCCACACCTAACCTCTACCAGCAGAATTAGAAGAATGGTGGACCACCGACTGGCAGTTTCAAAATCTCCTAAACAACCCTAATACCTTTTTCCCTCAATTTGATACTAAGCCTCCACTACACCCACCAATAAGCATGGAAAATCTGGCTGAACTCCGCCATTATGGAGAGGAGCTGATTGATGCAGGGAATCGAATTAGGGAAGTAGGGGAAAGGATCTCTTGGAAATACGACGAAAGGGAACGTCGTTTCTAAGATACCAGCTGACGAGGATGGGGTGACTGTGGTTGTGTGGTTGTAGGAATGTGTGTTTAAAAATTATATAATCATAAAAATATAATTATGTGTAATAACTTAAAAATAAAACTTTGTAAGATAACCAAGTTTGTACGGATGCCTATTATATATATAAAATATCGAAAGTCGAAAGATCGACAATTTTGGCTATATTTGTTTATGTGATTATGTGCAAATTTTTTTGTTATGTTTGGTTATTAATTATTTTATACTAATTACTTATTTAAATTAATTACCAGATGGCACACGCTAGTAATGAACCCGATAATGAAGTTAATCAATCAGAGCATAACAATGAAGATCAATTTCTGAATAGGCAAAATATCGAGAATATCGTTGCTCAGGGAATAGCCAGTGCTATTCCAGCAATACTTACTTCTGCCCGAAATCCAGTAGAACCTCAACAAATTGTTCCTAGCAAATGCACACACGGTGATAATTTCAGTAATAGTGTAAACAGAGGTGGCAACCATACTAATAACAATAATGATGGACTGCAAGCCCCAATTCTCAAAAGAATGAAAGCTGCAACGCCTGGTTGCACTTATAAAGAATTTCTTGCCTGTAAACCAGCTGAATTTGCAGGCAATGAAGGGGCGACTGTGGCGCTGTGTTGGTTGGAGAAAACCGAAGCAGTAATTATGATAAGTAAATGTGTCGAGGAAGACAAGGTCATGTATGCGTCACATCTTTTTAAAGAAGGGGCGCTAGAATGGTGGATTATGGTTCTTCAAGCCAAAGGAAGAAATATGGCCTATGCAATGAGTTGGGAAGAGTTTAAGCAACTAGTAGAACGAAAATTTTGTCCCGAATATGAAAAGGAACAAATGACAAATAAGTTCTTGAACCACCGGATGGTGGATGTAGGCTGTCGAGGGTATACTTCGACATTCTTCGAGTATGCGAGAGTGGTACCAACCCTGGCTTCGCCAGAACCGGTACTTATTTCCCGCTATATTTGGGGATTGATTGGCGGAATTCGAGATATCGTCAAAGCTGCAAGACCCCGCACTATTGACGATGCTTTGGAATTAGCTAACACCCTAACTGACGGACTGGTACGTACAAGAGAAGAAACCCAGAAAAAGGAAGTGGCCCAAAAGATTACCCAGGGATTCCGTATGGGTAACCGTAGCAATTTCAAGAGAAAGGGAAATGGGCAATCTTCCACTGTTCCATTTTGCAATGCCTGTAAAAGAAAGCATTTTTGGAAGATGCAAAGGGTATTGCAATTTTTGCAAAATCCCGGGTCACCAAGAAGAAGATTGCAGGAAGAAGAAAGCAACAGTCTGCTACAACTGTGGAGAAGCTGGACACTTTAGGCCAGACTGCCCAAAACTGGTCAAACCAGCTGATAACAAAGCCAAACTGGCAGAAGGAACTACCAAGAAAAATGCAAGAGCCTTCCAGTTGACTACTCAGGAAGCAGAACTAATTCCTGACGTGATAGCTGGTACGTTCCTAGTTCACGACGTTTATGCAAAAGTATTATTTGACTCTAGTGCAAACCAAAGTTTTATAAATACTGCATTCTGCCAAGCTCTTAATTTACCTTTAAGCAACCTTAGGCAGATTTTCATGGTAGAAACAGCAGATGGGAATTCTGTTAACATAGATAAGGTTTTGCGAGAAGGAAAGATAGAACTTGTAGGTCATAAATTTTATGCAAACCTGTTACCTATGAATTTAGCCGAATTCGATGTAGTATTAGGAATGGATTGGTTAGTAGCCAACCATGCTCGAATTCTTTGTGATAAGAATTCCATAGAAATACATACACCCACAGGAGAATTAGTGTTAATTACAGGAGATAAGCCACGAAAGCCACTGAAATTCATTTCAGTAATGAAGTTGGCCAGTTACTCAAGAAAACAAGAAGTAGTGTATATGATTTCAGTAATCATTAACACTAAGGATAAGGAATTCAAAGAAATTCCAGTAGTATCGGAATACCCAGAAGAATTACCTGGATTACCACCTGATTGGGAAGTAGAATTTAGAATTCATCTAATTCCTGGAACTACACCGATAGCTAAGGCACCTTATCGGTTAGCACCCACCGAAATGCTAGAATTGAAAAAGCAATTAGATGAATTGTTAAGTAAAAGATTCATACAACCTAGTTCATCCCCGTGGGGAGCTCCAGTGTTGTTTGTGAAGAAGAAAGACAGGTCGATGCGAATGTGTATCGATTATAGGGAATTAAATAAAGTTACAATTAAGAATCGATACCCATTACCTAGGATTGATGATCTTTTTGATTAACTTCAGGGAGCAAGATATTTTTCTAAGATAGATTTACGCTCTGGATATCATCAGTTGAAGGTACAGGAAGAAGACATACCTAAAACTGCCTTCAGAACTAGGTATGGTCATTACGAGTTTACAGTCATGCCCTTTGGACTAACAAATGCTCCTGCAGCATTTATGGACATGATGAATAGAATCTGTAAATCGTACTTGGATAAATTTGTAATTGTCTTCATCGATGATATACTTATTTATT